>UELX01003189.1:0-2500 GCA_900480035.1 Eupelmus urozonus | reverse complement strand
GTATACGTCTTAAAACCCGTATATATCCCAAGTTTGCTATCGAGAAAGCGAGCGTCCTCACTCCTCTCCCTCTCTCTCTCTCTCTGTCTGCGTAGTTCTCGGCGTCGCGTACTGACGATATCTACTCTTGGGGAATGAAATAATTACAGGCTGCTGCAGGGCACACAGAGAGGGAAAGAGAGAGAGTTCTTTTGCTGCGGCGCGCGCATTCAAAGATTGAGCAGCCCCGTATACTGTACTGCTTTGCTCTCAATTTTTCCACTACTGCGCTCAGTCTCGAGCCCTTGGATCACCTCTCTGGCGATTTTACCTCGATCTTCTGTATACTACTCTGCTGCTACTTGGCGCTAGCTCGCTGCTTCTTGCTCTCGACTTTCGACTCTCGAAGCGACTATATACTTCTTGTTCGCTCTATCTCTCTCTTGCTGGGTATGCGTATATACGTGCGTGACTCGTTGTCTTGTGAGCGGGGCGGACCTTTCCCTCTTTCTCTTCTCTACCCCTCTTTCTCTTACTCAAACGCTTTATGCAGGTATCGCGTCCTATGGAAAAGTATTAATACTATTTTCGTAGTCCTCAGAAATGTTGCTCTATTACTACCTAGGTACTACTGTTACTGTCGTATTGGAAAAAGCCGCACCAAGCAGCACATTAAACTCTCGGCTGGCAATCGCTACGCGTACCCACGGCGTACGGGAGTAGGCTATACACAAGCAGTAGTGCTGCACTTTCTTTCTCTCTTTGGCGGCTATTGGCCTATCGCCTTTTCCCGTTCCCGTAATCCCGTAGCCCGTATGATTCGTCCAATATGGCGAATGCACGACTTTCGGCTCTCTTCGTGCCTCTCTCTCTTTCTCCCCCTTCCTCTCTTTCTATGTTCTATCTCTCTCTCCAGTCTCCCTCTCTCGCCTCCCCCCACCTCTCTCTCGACAAGGATACGTATATATTTTGTACATAAGGCATAAGGGCGTATTCACATAAGGCCTGCAGGTTCCGTTCTGTGCTGCTCTGTATTTTATGCAGAGGTTTCAAAAGCGAAGAAGATAATCTATTGTACATTTTAGTCGATAACTGTAATTAAATAGAAATTTTGCTCATTGTCAATATATTATAAGATTAATTATCATTAAAATTTGAAAGATTCTAATAGCATCTAATGCAATGTACGCAGCAATAAACGTAGAATATGTGGACTGTTACGGGACTATCGAAGTCATACAGATACACGACGTGCATTTTGCCAATATTTCTATGTTTTAGACGTAAATATTATTCTTAGACCTGGTCTGAAAAGTGAACTCACTTTATTATAATAATTTTCATCTCAGGGACCGTTCACATAAGCTCCGTGCGCGGTGTGCTGTGCTAGGTATGCTGTGCTCTGCGCGGAGCTTTTAAAAACGGAGAGCTGATCTATTGTACGTCCTAGTCTATGGTCGCGATCTTTGATATTTCTAGTAACGAGATCACTTTATTATTCTTTTTTATAGTCGTATTCTCCATGTCAATCAATACTATATTTATTGATTATATATATATTACAACTATTTAATTTATATTGATAACAATCCCAATTTTTATTCCATTTTCAAATTGTTTTGTCGATGAACTTGAAAATCAAGCTTTATCACAAACCATCAGAAATGAAGATGGTTTCACGATAACAAAACTATGATCATGATCATAGACTGGGGAGGACAATAGATCAGGTTTTCCGTTTTTTGAAGCCCCGCGCAGAGCACAGCACACCTCGCAAAGCACACCGCGCATGGCGCTTATGTGAACAGTCCCTTAGGAGAACGTATTCGAATTATTACCTTCAGATGACACTCAATAGGTATATAGGTGGCATAGGTGCATTCGGCTGGAGGGGATAAGAGAATCGATCTAAGCGCCCACGGTGGCGTAAAGTGTCAACTTTGCAGGCTATTGAGTGTATTACTATATACATCAAAAATAACCTCAAAAATACCTAAAAAACAAGTTTAAATATAAATAGATTGAATTTTTGACACTTGTTTTCGTAAAATAATATTATATTCATACAGTTACATATATTATACAAATTTCATTATAAATTATATATGTAGTTACGTATACTTATATCGATCATTTAATTATTCCCCATGTAAGCTAATGCTAATTCGTCCGAGAGCTGTCACTGATTCTTGACACCAGATGTCGCATCCAGGGGTCGCAACGGTGTATGCACGGAATGAATACGCAAGGAGCTTCTTACAGGCGCAAGAATAAGTTATTGTTCCTATATGTATATTATATACTTTAAATATTAGATATGTTTAAGCATATTTTTTTTAATTGTCAACAACTTTATTAAAATTTGCAATTTTTATAATGTTAAATATGTTGAAAACTAAAATTGTAGGTATATACACTAACTTCTAGAATTAGTGAGTTATGACGATAAGTTTGTACTTTCGGTCATGCTGTTGTGAAATAATAAAATACGCAAAATAAAAATTAAATAATTATTTACTCG
>UELX01003188.1:0-25202 GCA_900480035.1 Eupelmus urozonus | reverse complement strand
TTGAAAATATTAGTAATGTAACATTCACAAAAATATCTAAATTACAAATATTTTTAACTATTTATAAAACTAATTTTTATCTTTTATAAAATAGTATTATTATCTTTTTATTAGAATAAATATTTAAATAATTTTGTAGAAATTTTACTGGAAATATTAAGTGAGCGTATACCTATGCAATTCAATTCTAAATAAATAACCACTTTCAAATCAGTATAATTTGCTAACAAAATTCTTAATGTCTGATAAATCTTTATATTGTAAGACTTGTAAGATTTTATTAAAATTAAACATTTAATATTTATTAAAATTACAAATTGAAACTTCAATTCTCAGAATGCACATTATCAAATGCATCAGCAATCCGCTTAAACTCACTCAAAGCCTTTTTCCAAAAACACTACCCCAAAATTACTCGCGCCATTCCTGTATATTCCCCGTTTTACCAACTTAACATACCAGTCATTCGCACACCTTCAACCAAACTGAAACATCAACCGGATCTTCCCAGAACCTCCACTCAGCTAAACATTACACTCCGGCATAAACTAAATAAAGCAAAAATATCTCGCACACGCTCGAACGATCTCTTTGGCTCGCCGCCGATCGCGCGAGCTATAATAGGGTCCACCCCATGGCCCCCCGCGGTAGCTTACCTGCGCATCATCGGCTAATCATGTCGGGTAATGCGCAGGACAATAGAGCGCCGTGCGAGAGTGAAAGCCGGCAGATCCGAGCACTTGCGTGTCGTCTTTTCTTACGCGACTCGTGAGTATTAGATACTATAGCCCTCGCTCTGCTGTATTACCTTACCTTAGTATATCGCTACGCTATTGTACATAGTCGCATGGTCAATCGTTTTTTTGCGGATATAGATTTCGTGGAATTCAATTTTTTTAGGGGGTTGCTGCTCGTTGTTTGCGAAACAAACGGGACGGGGATAATTACGTCCGTTGAAGAGGAGGTGATTTGATCCTGGAGTTTATGGGATGTATCGAGTCTTCACCCTTTTGCCGGCCTACCCGCTGAGCGGCTCTTTTTTTTCTAGTAAGGGACTTCGTGGATTTAACGACTTTTTGTGAGCCCCGGGTTTCGGTGTCCGTGCAACAATGGCTATGGTAATCAAGCAATTAGTCCCTGAGAGCGTTTGTGGATCGTGCTGGATCGTATGAGGGTTGCGGATGATGATTCGTTTAAGAACGTTTGGATCTTTATAACGATGTTTACCTTTTTCTTTGATTTTTTTGTTGTCGGATTCTAGATCTGGTTAAAACGAGCGTTTTAAGTTTGTAAAATATAGGTACTTTAATTAATATTAAAATAGAGTATCGATACTGTTTTTATTATGATGATATTTATTTCAAGTTTGTGCTATTGTAACCGATTATTGACAAATTTAGTTAAAAAATTTACTACCCACAGTCTAAAACATTTCATATTTCGTAAATCAACCAAAAATTAACGTATTACAAATAAGGTCGCATAAGCTCCCAAACCACATTTTCCATTTCACGAACTCCCCGTACAAAACCCGTACAAAACACCGCAAAACTTTTAACCGCTAACAGAAATAACAATCAAGCGCTCAACAACCCGCAGCCAATTCCCCAAAAAAGACTACAAACTCACCCTAAAAAAAAGGAAAAAAACCAGCGCCACAAAGCGCGCCGCGCCTGTAACACAATACATAATAACGAGCCGCGAATATAACGCAAACCTATATACATCTCCTCTCGCTCGTTACGAGATCCACAGAGCGGCAAAAGAAGCGCGCGAGAGCGCGCGGCATTCATCGGATGAAAGCATCTATGAAACCGACGAATTAACCCCCGGCGCATGGCTAACGAACCGTAAAAAGATGCGCGTGGAAACACGAGACTGGCGCCCGGCGATCGGCGAAAAATCGGGCCCGCCGCGCGATCGGCTGCTGTTTTATGCTTGGCTCGCTCGATGAAGAAATAGGGAAGGCGGGAGCGCTTTTTGAAAATATAAAGCGAGGGAGATGAGGGGTGAAAGGGAGAAGGAGAGGGAGATGTGAAGCGTGCGAGTGTATGAGGGGAACAATGAGGGTAGGTTGGGGGAATGCTAATTACTTTTGGCGAACGGATTTTTTTGCGTTTAATCGTCGCCATTCTTTCAGGAGTCTGCGTAATTTTTTTGTCGCGCTGGCTCTTTTATTGTTTTCCATTGTCGGGGGAAATATTTCATTTGGGGATGATTCTTTTTTTTTTTAATTAAGGTTTAGCGGAATCGATGGCGCGAGTCTTTCTGTCGAAAGGGGAGACGGTAATTAGAGATGTTTCAATTATTGACTGTGAACGTATGATTATTATTCGGCTTGTCTTTTCTACTATTCAGATGATAAAATAATTTAAATTTATTATATTTCAAGTTAATGTGCACTAAGAAAAATAATTTAACAAATATTATAATAATATGTAGATAATCTGTAACATCCTCAAAAAATCAAAAAAATTATTATGTTTATAGTTTTATTAACATAGTAAATTTTATTATACAACATTTCTTGATTTTTTTCTTGATTTTTTAAAAATATTACAGGTTTCCTATACATAATATAATAATTGTTTTACTATTTTTCACAGTATGCTATATTATTGGGCTTACATAACTAAAAAAAAAAGACAATACTCCTCGATATTACCAGCCGATTTCCTTAAAGCACATAAACTCAGAATCCGACAAACGTTCTCACCCCCAGACTCCGCAACTGTGATTACCGAGTGTCTCCTCGATCTTCAGCTTATTGTCTTGCTTCTCTCGGCAGCCTCACGGAGCCAGCCGAGGGCGCCGTTATCTGCTTCCGCCGCGAGCGCGATATACACTCAGACAATAAGCGATTAAAGAGCTGGGCCGTTTTAAAAGGGGGTCGTATATACGCCGAGCGCGCCTCGTGCTTCTCGAAAAGGAGAAGAGGAGAAGAGAGAAAGAGAGAGAGAGGAGAAGCTCGAAGTCGGATGACAAAGCGCCCAAGCGACACGCGGAAGTAATTAGGGGAAAAAATGTAGTTTTGTCGAGGCAAGACGCTGGAGGAAGGAGACACTTGTTCTGAGAGATGGATTGCGTTAAACCTGGGAGTATTGTGTTGGAATATTTGAATGATTGTATTGTTTGAGTTTCGTTTTGTAAGTATTTTATGAATTTAATGCCGTTAATTAAATTTATATAACGATTTGAAAATTAAAACTGTGAGAGGTCGTGATTCATTCATAAATGTTTATTTTTTCGTTGTATATGAATGTTTTTTTGGGTTAAGTGAAATGCACCTCTAAATAGCTTATATCAAAATATCACGGGACATCATTAGTAGCTTCATATTAATTTAAGAGAAGAAAATATAGATTTAATTATTTAGTTAAGTATAATGTGTGTTTTAAAAATGTTTATTATAAAAATAAATTCATAATATATACGTAATCTTCATTAGTAATCATAAATAATTACATACGTGCATTAAATAAAATGTTCTTACTTAAAAAGTGTTTGAAATATCTTTTTTGAGCTAGTAAAAATCATGTGCATTTCGCAAAAGAACATTCTAACTTTTCACTTCGAATATTTTATATGAAATAATACAAATTGTAATGCATTTTAATTTTTCAGAGTAGAATATAACAGTAAAATTATTATTCTATTAAGACTAAAAATAAGATATTTTTATTTTATGTTTACTTTTCATTAAAAAATTCTTACGTTATTATTTTTATTTTCAACGTAAAAACTAAAAAATTTAAATAAAGTAAATTTTCTTGCTTATTTCATATACAACCGCGTCTTCTTAAACTTCCACAAACAATCACAATTTACACCATCAAAATATGCAAGTTAACATAACCAAATAATTCCGAAACAATTAAACGCTGCCTCGCTATAAAAACGTAAGAAACAAAAATACTCCAAGAAAATGGAGCTACAAACCGCAAATTCATACCATTAAGTCCGTTCGCCGTCCGCTAGAGGGCGTCTCGACAATTTCCCTGAATCCACGAGAGAAAAAGAGCACGGCGCGCTCCGCGAAGGCAACAAGAAAAAAAAGAAAAGAAAGCCTCCCTCTCTCTCTCTTTCTCTCTAGCCAAGCTCTCGAGCATTAAGCTTCTGGCGCTCGCGACTAATTACGTCACGCCGTTCAGAGTAAACGCGGATTAAAAGGAGCCCCCGCTCTCGAGTTTGTAGCCCGTTGGAAAGTTCTTTACCTCCGAGCTACGGATAGAGCCGCTGCTGCTGCTGGCCGCTCCTCTGTAGGATTAGCGCGCTACGATATTTTGCGGGCTGCTTCAATTTATGCGCGCTCAGAGCTGCTTCTTTTCTGGCCTCGTCGTGGCCGACCTCTTTTGTTAATCAGCGCTGCTGCTGCTGCTTAGAGAGGCGAGCAGGAAAATTAATGCCGGGCTGGGGAAGGAGGAGGATTTGTTGCTCGGCTAATTGATACACAAGGCTGTAATTAACCGGCGTTTTATTTTCTCACTCGCGAATTACTCGCGCCCGGTTATTCTTCTCTTATTTTTGCTTCGCCTGCTTTGCTTTTCGCTGATGAGAGCGGTTTGTTCGACTAGGCTTCTTAAGTGCTTTTCTCTCTGTGTTCTTAGATTATTTTAGCGCTGGATTGTTTTCGTGCTTGTTGATGGATTATTATTATGGAAATCGGGAAACTTCAATTCAGTTGGCATTTGTCCATTTATAATAAAATATGATTTACAAGTAGTCTGACATTATTATATTTTCATAGTAAATATACATTTTTTTTATGATTTTCAAAGTACTTTATGAAGTGCTTGCAAACTGGGAGATGAAATCAACTTGGAGTAATACTTCACATCATAATATACAGGGATAATCTGTTCTTAAAGCTCGTAAGAGCTTTTAAATCAAATATTTACAAAAAGTTTTCTTACCTCTACTTTTAATCGAGTAATAGATACAGATCGCGAATTCATTCATATGTGTATTATTTCATCTGTTTCTAGTCTGCTATATTATTTAAACTGTTTCGAATTCCCTTACATTAAACATCAAATATCAGAAAAATCCCAACTCGCCCCAAAATATTTATCCCAGCTTGCATAAAACACACAAAACCCCAACCAGCCAACCCAGCCACGCACTCACACACGCTTAGCACTAAAATCCTTGCGCGGCTCAGTTTTAAAATATATAATAAACAAAAAATGCCCGACTACGTTCGGTCCCCCGGTGCGCTCTCTCATCCCCAGGCCTGTTTTCCGGTCCGATTGTACAGCGCGCGCTGCAAAATTCTTCCCCCGAGGGAGAGACAGCGCGGGGGTGGCCGGGGCAGAAACTGCCGCGGAAAACGAGAAAGCGGGAAGCCTGAAAAATCCCCTTTCTATACGTAAATTTCGCGTGCGTCGTATGTGCCCGGGCCGCGAGCCACCGTGTATATACATATACGTACGTCGGCTCGTAATACGCGCTTGTATGCGCGTATCTATATATATGTATATGCGTTGGATATGTGCAGTGCTGGCGCGTATGTTGCGATGGCGACCGAGCACAGGAAAATTCCGGGATTGCGAGAGAGAGAGAGAGAGAGCCTGACCGACGTTGAAGCACGAGCAATCGTTCATTTGAGCGCGAAGAACGACTGACGTTTATTTTTCTGACAATTTTCGAATGTGTATATGCGGGGGACCGAGAGCGAGCGGGCTTGGTGTGCGCGGGTGTATGAATATTTAGAGCGCTTTTTTTCTATTATGAGTAAAAACTGTTTTTCTCTGGCGCTGGTTTATTGCTTTTTGTTGCTGGGTTGAGGAATTTTGGTATTGTGGATGGATGATGTTGTTGAGGAAAATATGGTTATTATGCGTTGGGAGTTCTATGGGAATTTTTATGCTGTTTAGTTAGGTTGTTAAGATGATTGTATAAAAAAAATCTTATTTAAGATTATGTCATACGTATTATGGAAAAGTTTCGAATATTTTGTAGGCTTTTTATTAACTGGAAAACTTAATACGTGTTCTAAGATTAACAGCAATAAGTAAAATGAAACAATAACTAGAAAAGTAGTAAAATAAATAAATTTTTCTTCAGAAAAGATTTTTTTATAATATTGCTTTATCTAGCTTAATAAACTACTAAACTAATATCAGATTTTTTTACCTTCAATAATGAAAAAATGAAACGAAAGAATGATACTTAAATGAAAAATGTATGAAACTTTATAACTAGAACCTAAACAGGCTGTTTAACTTATTATTAATATTAGTAAGTTGGAATTTAATGAGTCAGTTATTAGATCTAACTTATTCAATTTCTACTCAATCACAAAGTTTAAGATGCTACGAATCTTAGGTATTGTAAATAAATATATGTTCTATATGTTTAGTTCTTGCAAGCTTTTTAAATATCAGGGAAAAAATTTGTTAGAACATCGCTGGAAATTTACAAAAACCATTACAAGTTATTTATTCTTAATATTTATAATAGTTTTGAAATTCAAAGTTTTAAGTATATCGTTGCTAGCTAATCGTTTCTTTAGCAGAAAATTAGTATACATATAAAATTTAGTTAATAATCCGACAAATATTAAATCACTTTAAAATCAATTTCAACATAATCAAGTTTAATGAGATCAACTAATCCAATTGTTATAATTTTACAAACACAAGATACTAGAAATTCGTCACAAATCCCTTAAAACATCGAGAAAGCCGCATCATTGATATTCATCAAAGCACCCCCATTCCCTCGCACATTAATCTCGAAATCCGCGAATTGTCACTTTGTCACGTAGCGTATTACTTGGGCTCCTCCTTTGCATGCTTGTCTCGCGCCCGCGGCGCCCCTTTCATCATCCAATCCGAGAAATCAAGCTTAAAGAAGCCAAAGGGGAGCCCGGGAACACAAACACCAAGACACCTCGGCTCTCGCGCTCCTGATATTTCATCTCAACACTTGTACGCCCAGCGCTGCGGAAGTTGATGACTGCGCGACTCTCCTTTTATTTTTTCCATCTCGCCGGGGCGCGCGTTTCCACGAAACCGAGCAAGAAACAAGACGAGCCAACGCACAGACACACACACACACAGGGCCGTCTCTCTGGCTTTGCGCTGCCTCCGTCCTTCTTTTCTCGCGGGCTGCTCCGCCTACTGGTCTTTCTCTCTCTGGTTTCGTCTCTCTCTCTCTCTCTCTCTCTGTGTGCTCGCCGTTGGAAAATCTGAAATGGAGTCTTGGATCAGCCGTGATTACGGCGCGGCCAGCCGCGGAAAAGGAGCCGGCCTCGCGCTTCTGCAAGCGCACAGAGAGTGGATACTGCTGCGCTGGCTGCTTTTTAAAAGAAAGAGAAGCGAGTGAGGCCCGACTGGATGAGCAGGAGGCGAGCTTTCTAAGAGGCGGAATTAAGCTGAAGACGCGGCTTGAATAAATGTGAGAAGACTTGGGATTCTCTCTCGCTCTTGGACTGAGGACAGATCGACATATTTTTCTTGGTTTCGTCATGATGGATGTTTTTTGTGTGGCTTGGTTTTATAGGAATTTAGTGTTATGAAGGTTTTGTATAAAGTGGGGTACTAAATTCAATTTGTTGAATCCGCAGTTGATAAATTTAGTAGTTTGTAAAACGATCATTGTTAATTGTTTAATACTCAAATTAGAATTATATTCACTACGTATGAGTATACTAATATGAGTATTTTTAATGACTATACTCATTAAAAAATTACCCAAAAGTAATTGACTTTAAAAATGAAAGCTTGAGAGTAGTACTACTTATAGATTAAAATGCATCATATTCTAATATTGAAATTCGCTCCAATATATATAAGAAAGTAAATTATTAAAAAAAAAGGCAAAGATTTATATAGATTTATATAGAGCACTACTTACCTCCTTTATAATAGGCGGTCGATTTGGCGTAGAATAACTCTAGAATAGCTCTCCCGGGGATAAAAAAGGAAAACTAGGAGACATATCCGAGAACTCGGCTCCTCCTTTCTAAAACTCAAAAAAGAAGCGGAGCAAGAGCAAGAAAAAAAGTCGAGGATGAAAAATATCACAGAAAAATTTTCCTCCTCAAAGTTAAAAGAAAGCCGGATAGAAGAAAACTATCTCGTCCAAGTCTACCTCGCCGCAGTACCTGCGCGAAGAGCGTAAAAACTACAGAGACAGAGAGAGAGAGAGAGAGAAGAGAAGAGAGGGGAGAGGGCAAAATTATGAAGACTTTGCATTTGCAGTCTCGCGCACACAGAGAAAGAGCAAAGCCGCTCGAGCGCGTTTTTTTTCCCTATGCTAAATGAAACCGCACGTAAAAACGAGCGCGAGGTACCAAGACGCTCGAGTGAATCGCCTCCCCGACACCTACGAGCTACGACTTCGATCCGCCTCTTTTCTCTCTCTCTCTCTCTCTCTCTCTCTTTTCAACTCGTCGCGCGCGCGCAAGCATAAAAGCCCGGGTGTATAACGCAGACGCGAAGAGCTAAAATTGCGCATAGCCGAGAGTGAGAGAGAAGAGGAAGTGAATCGATAGCAATTTTTTGCGTTCTTTTTGAGGGTGGTTGTGCTTTTCTCATCTTCAAAGCTTTGAGCTCTTATGTGAATTGAAAAATTAACCTTTGTCGGGAGAATGCTTTTGTAATGATTTTTATTTTTAAAATGGAACTCATTCTTTCTAAGGATCGGTTTGATTTTATTAAAAAATAAATTGTTAAAAAGTTTAAATGGGAAAACTATTTGTTACATCGCATGGTAATGTTTTCACAAAATGGATTATACGAATATAGTTGTAAATACTATAAATATTCATAATATTTTGGTTCTTTGTCAGCAACAATCAGTGATTGAATCGATCAGGGTCAGAATTATAGGGTACTGTAGAATATTGTCGTATTTACGTCAAATAAGTGAGACTGCTATCCGTATATTCACAGTAAAGAAAATTTTAATAGATGTTGTATTAGATGTGCATCAATTTGGTGAAGATATTTTAATACAGTCGAATGGATCATTGATCAACTATAGTCAAGTAATATCAGACTCTAAAGAATCTGACGAAGTTACTGCTCAGAATAGTTACCAATTTAAAATAACTGTAGTATAACGAGTAAAAAAGACTTATGTAGAATTCATGAAAGTAGACTATTGCATCTTGTTTTTGTCTACCCTGAAATGAAGACACTGAGATAAGTACACCCTTGATTGGATAACGAGTACCTTTCTCCTTAAAATCAATTTTTTTAATAGCAGCCTATGGTACTTTTGTATATTTTTTCTAAAACTAAATCAATACCTGCTCTATTAACGAAATTTTTAAACGTGCATTAAAAATAATCTGTTAAACTATACATTTTTGAATAATCTAATAAATTTTTGAGTAGGATTGTTTTCTACTTTTACGCATTATAGCATGTTCTTTTGCTTTATCCTTGAAAAGTTTTTTTTTTTTAATTAAATTTTTAAAGTATTAATTGACATCAATGGGAAAAATCTGATAACATGGTGCAAATACCTTATCATAGTCATATCGGGTTATATGTGTGTAATTGCACTGATTATCTATATTTTTATCAGATTTTAACAGACCTTTGGAATCGGTATACACATTATACAGTTTTTTGACTATTGAAAAAAATATTTAGCCATATAAGCAATTCCTAAAAGTATTAGCCCTCTGTAATGATAAATTGTATCAATCTGTCAAAGGGGAGGACCTCTAAGGCCGGTTCTTGGCCCAATTTGTTTTTGGGCCAAAAAACCTGAAAAATTGTTTTGAAGTATCTATTATCAATTATAAGACCATTCCACCCGAAACGGACCACCCCAACCACTCAGTCATCCCCCACCAACCCTGCAAATACTGGACACATCACTTGCTAATGGCATTTTCAAGAGATTTAACACTATCAAACATGTATTCTGAGGTATTCTCGTGTATTCTAAAGTTTTTGGAGTCGCTGATTCCGAATCCGATGTCCGTTGACCTCTACCGCGTCAGGTGCAAGGTCATTTGAAGGCCGAATTAACAAAAAGCGTTGAAAAAAATCCAGAAAAATACATTTATAGGTTTTTGGGATCGCTGATTCCAAATCCGAGATTTGTTGACCTCCAGTACGTCAGGTTCAAAGTCATTCGCACATCATTTGAAGGTCCAGCTGAGAAAACCAATTGGAAAATTTCGGAAAAATGTAAACATAGGTTTTCGGGGTCGCTAATCCAAAACCCAGAGAGCATTGGCCTCTATCATTTTAGGCTCAAGGTCATTTGGAAATTACATTGAAAGAAAATGTGTAAAAATTTCAGAACAATACGTATATAGATTCCTGAGACCTCTGAATTCTAATTTGAAGTATGTTAAAAGCGTGATATATTCTGGATTTTGCTTATGCCTGCCACCAGGGCACCTCCATGTATTTTTCCGAACTTTTTAAATATTTTCTTTTAATGTTATCTTTAAATGACATTAAGCCTAACACGATAGAGGCAAACGGTATCAAGGTTTTGGATCAGCGATCCCAAAAATCTATGTTTACATTTTTCCAGGATTTTCACATCGGTTTTCTCAACTTGATCTTCAAATGATGTCCAAATAAACTTGAACTTGATGTTTTGGAGATCAACAGACCTCGGGTTCGGAATCAGCGACCCCAAAAACCTATAAATGTATTTTTCTGGATTTTTTTCATCGTTTTTTGTCAATTCGGACTTCAAATGACCTTGAACCTAACGCGCTAGAGAGGTCAACGGACATTGGATTCGGAATCAGCGACCCCAAAAGCCTTAGAATACATGAGAATACCTCAGAATACATGTTTGATAGTGTTAAATCTCTTGAAAATGCGATTAGCAAGTGACGATGTCTCCAGTATTTGGAGGGGTGGTGGGGGATGACTGAGTGGTTGGGGTGGTCCCTTTCGGGTGGAATGGTCTTATAATTAATAGTAGATACTTCAAAAAAATTTTTCATGCTTTTTGGTCCAAAAATAAATTGGGCCAAAAATGACCTTAGAGGCCCTCCTCCTTTTAAACCAATATTCTAAATCATTTAATCATGATATTTGAAGAAAGTTTCTTATTTATCTCCGTGAATCTAAAAACTTTGTTAAAATTATAAGTTTCATTCTATGCTTTCATTCTGTTTTATGCGTTGTTATTATAATTTGAGAATTTCCAAAGTGTCAGATAATTATAAAAGGAAGGGTAACTATGTCTTGATTTTTGACAACTTATTATATTTACTCAGTTATTAATTACTATCTCTGGCCCACGAGAGAAATGACCTCTCCCAAAGATTTGAGGTATGTATTCTTTTATTTTTATAATGTGCTGAAAACAAATCGAAGATTAAAAGTGCTTCACAACCCTCAATTTTTTATTAAAATGTAAAAAATGCTCTTAATAGCAGAAAATCTGACTTTAAAAAGATCAGCATAGGTTACTAGATATAGAAAATAAATAAAATGACTATAGAACCTCACCTACTTTTATATTTTCACGCACTAGCACCTAAATTTAAAATTAATCTAATGATCTAAAAATATAAACAACATAGATTTGATAAAAATATGATAAAAACAGAGACAAATTGTCCTCGAGACAGCAATCTGCTGTACATAAGCAGTGGTTTTGAAATAATTATTTTGAAGTTTGAATGTTGCGACAAATATTGTCATGTTTTCTCCAGAACTCCTATGTACAAAAACCACATTAGTTTCTATAAAAGTGTTGGAAAAACCTAAAGTTACTTCTGCAGAAAATTTTGCGAATCTACTAAATTCTTTTTCCATGGGGTAAGTAATAGCGCTAATGTTTTCGGAAGGATCCCCCTAGAACGATGACGGCTCCGACTCAAAGGTCGCCTTATTCGTCTGTTCCATATCGAAAAGCTTTTATGACCTGTAAATCTTATTAAAGAAGGGTAGCAGCAGGGGAATCCCTTTTGTGTTTTCCATTATATATCGCATTTGTCCCGGCGCGTAGTTTTGGGGTAAAATGCGGTCGTCGATATGGTCTAGGCATTAAACGCCAACACCCTCTCATCAGCCCTCGTATAACGCGTTGATGTGATTGATAAAATTTCATTTACTTGCTACATGTATATTTCTTGATAAACCCAAAAGCTTCGGATATCTCGAATAAAAATTGAATTTGACCTGCGCACAATGGACTCTTGTCATGCGATATGTCGTGTAGTTACGTTAAAACAAATTTCTTATGAATCATAAATCTAGTCTTTATAATAGTAATTTGTAAGAATTAGGAGAATGTTTTTATTAACTTCTATTACACGTAAGATACTTTTACCAGACTGAAATTTTTATTATTATTTGTTATAAATAGAATAATGTTCATTTTTACTTTATACAATTTCATATATTGTACAAATGAAAAATATTTAAAGTAAAATATTTGATTTAAAACATTCTTTTTTTTTGATCCAGAATTTAGCATCCAATTACTCATGAGTAGCGGTTCTAAACTATCGTAAAAATATTGAAATGCTAAATTTGTGCACATACAATAGAGAACAATATTGTTTTAATCGATAGTTTATTTATACAAGTAATAACATAATAGAAAAAGATTTTTTAAATCTAATTTTTTATATAAAAAAAACTCTAAATAAGTTGGCTTTATTTTGATAGTGATTTAAATGTGTTTAAATTTTAAACTTTGTGTTCGGAGTTGTATAAATCTAAAAGAGCAACGTTACCTTCATATTGCAATTGTAATCAAATAGTAAATATTGTAAATAAAGAATACAAATTTCAAAAGTGCTTCTGTGTGCTGAAATGTAAATATTAGAGGACATAAACTGATATTCCTCATCGTGGAAAAGAAATCGTAAAATTACTCAATATTGAGTTATATATTACTATTAATTTTAGATATTTATATTGATGGCTTAGTGGCGGACTCAATTAGGCGATGCACTGATGCTCAATATTCAGTTCAGTTCTGTTAAAAAAAAAACAAAAAGTAAATATTTTGCTAAACTTGGTTCAAAATAAGCACCTAATTTTTTGACAAATACCAACGTTATTTGTTAAGCATTAAAATAACTTATAATTAATTTTAACTGAAATTAATATCATTATCTTCAATTACTTAATCGAATATATTGGTACTTTGGTATTGGTGCATTGGTATAATGTTTTGGTAGCGCAGATCTGGAGCATCCCATTGTTTTCATTTTAAAAATGTTGACTATCCTTCCAGTATATTATAATACAATACAAGTAAAACAAATAAGTGTAATTATTTACATAGCTTACCCATAAAAATAAATTAAGCCTATTCCTCACAGTAATACTATTCATATTAATAATTCCTAAACCTCCTCACTTTACCTTGAACCAAAGATCCCGCAATTTATCCTAACAAACCTCATTATTCTCAAATCACCAACCAGAACCCCAACACTAACCTCCAACGCGTTACATCTCAGCAAGTGACTAGTATCAACGTTCAGACCGGCGCCACAACCAAACACTCCGGAAGCGAAGCGCGTGGTTATCGAGAAGTGCGAGTATATATCGCGAAGGCGCGAGCATAATCGATCGGTTCGCGCTCGGCTAACAAAAGGAAATCCACGAATCGGCGCGGTATTCGCCCCTCGAGCCAAAAAAGGCGAACGCGCGCGAGAAAATCGCGGGAAGGGATTTGTTTGTCGGGCGTATTATGACCGGCTCCGGCGCTTTTTGCGATGAGCTTGTTGATTGTGAGTTACATGGCTGGGAATGTTTGGTGGGGCTTATCTGCAAATAATTGAATTTCATTATTGTGAGTGTATATGCCAGAGTTTTATTTTAGAATTTACGTTTATTACATTATAAGGATTCGAATGTCGATGTTTTGTGACCAAAAGCAACCTGCTACTAAATAAAATGAGCCTCATCAGATTACGGATGAATTGAGTGAATTAGTTCTTCTACTGGACAAAAGTAGTACTTTGACTCTATTAGCCATTACAGGAATAATTTTTCTCGTGAATAAAAAAAAAGGACAGCAAGGAATATACGATATTCCGAATTAAAAAGCTGCGAATCCAAAAGGAAAATGAAAAACAAATTAAAGCAAAAATGACATTAAACCCAGAATGACGAATAAATATTTATGGAAAAAGATGGGGTAGGCGCGCAGGAAGCGTGCGTGTAAAAAGTACGAAGAGAGAATGAAGGATGAAAAGAAGAGTAATGGCGGAAAATAGAGAAGTAAAGAGAGCCGCGGTGTAAACGAGAGTGCGAGAGAGAGAGAGGCGAAGAGAAAGAGGAAGAGCGAGACAGAGAGAAAGGAGAGAATGAAAAAAGAGCGAGAACGAAACGCGAGGAAAAAGAACGCGGGGGCGCGCGAGCGATGAAAAAAGAAGGAGAAGAGAGAAAGAGAGTGAGAGAACGCGAGCCAAAAGAGGAGGGAGAGGGGAGGCTGGCGCGGAGATAAATTCGGGGTAGAGGAGGAGGAAAGAGAGCCGCAGAGAGCGAGCGACACCGCGCGACATCCGGCTAATCAGAAAATGTAGGAGCTCGCTAGCTAGCCGGCCGGGAGCGGGGGAGACTAATAGAGAGTGAAAAGGCATCAAATAAACAAACAGTGGGCGTCGAGGATCGAGGGAGCCGCCGCCGTTGCCGTCGACGCGAGAGCGAACTTTCCGCAGGGTACACATACACACAGAGAGGGAGAGAGAGCGGGAAAATCGGCCGAACGAACGGGGGGAGCAAAGAGAGAAAGAGAAAGAGGGAGGGATGTAGAAGTGGCGCGAGGGTGAGATAGGGCTATTAGGGTCTGGGGCCGCTAGGCGCCGCCCCGGCTATTAGAGGGTTGTTTCACCCTCCCCGCCCGGCAAACGTCGCCCGCGTTCTCGGCCTTTTACACGAGCAAGCGAGACAGCCTATAGATACATCTCGTTCTCGCCGCTCTCTATTTCTCTACTCCCTCTCCGCGTCCTCTTCGCTAGCAGGCAAGCTTCTTTCTTGCGGTGCGCCGTGCCGCGCTTATACTTATACTACTTGCGGTACGTGCGCGCCCCCGTGCGCTGCCTGAGCTATAGACGAAGTGGCAGCACTTACGCCTTCGCGATAAGTAATCTGCGAATGTGTTTTGCCTATCTCGTCTCTGCACTATTTGTCATTCCAACTACTACACACACACCACACACACACACCACACACACACACACACACATACACACACACACGCACACATAAGTCATAAACAAACATACAAACACACATACACACATACACAAACATATACATTCGTCATTACACTCATTTACCTACACTCCTAAACACACACACACACACACACACACACACACACACACACACACACACTCACACGTGCGCGCACGCATACATAAGCATACACATATACACACATTTTTTATCTATTCTAAGTTCGTGATCTATCGTCAGCACTCAGAAGGATATTAACGTATACTCGGTCGTTAGCTCCTAGTTTATTACCTGCACGCTACGCTTTGCGCAGAAAAGCGCGCTCGCGCACGAGTTTATTATGCGCGCTTATTAGCCGCGCGCGCGCGTGCACAGAAAGGTATACTTGCACTCGCCGTGCGCGCGAGTTAAACTCTAGTGCAGCTCCATTTTCTCCGTCTCTTTTCCTCTCCCGCACGCGCAAGTTGACACGCGCTCGAAAAGCACACCCACATCTACAGCCCCCCGCACGATACAGCACCTACACAGGAGATATATAGCTATATAGAGAAGTGAGTGGAAAGAGCTTCGGTGGGTGAGAGGAGAGAGAGAGAGAGCGCCAACGCTGCGGCAACGCTGAGGGTTACCACGGCAACGGAAGCGCTCGCGGGAGAGATGCCTTTAATAGGTATCTTTGCCTGCCGCCGCCGCCGCCGCCGCCGCCGCGGATAGAGAGACGAAGCCAGCAGCGCGCGCGGAGCATCCCTACCTTCCCCTCTTCGCGTATACGTACACGTATGTACTCTGTATATACGCCTCTCGTTCCTCTTCCTCTCGAGCAGCGAGCTCTGGCTGCGTAGCTCGCGGCGTCGCAGGTATATGTATATTTACGTGAATAGTGGATTGGGCGGCAATTCCACGAGCGAGCTGCGCCTTTTTCCTCGCGATGGGCTCTCTCTTTCTCTGCGAGAGTCTTTTATAATTCGAGTGACAGCGCGAGTAGTTGAGACGGATCGTTAATTTGCCGGGAGCAGGGAGAGGAGATAGACAGGTATTTGGCTGGCTTGAATGGAGCGAGAAAATCAAGAGGAGGTTATTGGGGTTGTTAGGTGAGCTAGGGTTGAGGGGATGAAAGGAGGTGAGGGTTGCTTTGGATTTTTCGTGTTGAGTGGCGATTTGATGATGGATTTTAATGAAAGGTAATTGAGAAATGTGGGTTTGAAGATGGGAAGATAGAACAAATAAAAATCGATAGTTTTCTTTGATAAGTAGCTGCTTTTGTGATGATTATTGTGATTATAAAATTTATATGCCATGGAAATCACTTTAGAAAAGATTGTTAAGATAATTACTTGAATAAAATGTTTTAATTTCGCAATTAAATATAATTATATAAAAAATTTTGAGATTAAATAGACATGTATGTAATTTTTTGCGAGATTTATCTTGTGATTTCTGACATGATTTTTGTAATGATTGAATTACGATATCACTCTTAAAATTAAATTATATTTTAGAATCAATACTTCAAAATTATATCTTAAAACAAAATTTTGGCGTTAAAATTAATTGGAATCCCGATAAATCGTTACTTTTACATCTTTTAGATATAAATAATCTTATAGATACGAAGAATTTGAAATAGTTCATTTCTTCATCAAACAAAAAAAAACTCAAACAAGTTTCTTAAATAAACTCCAAACCAGAAACTGATCTCACAAACATCAAACCTATTTTTCGCCCATCCAAACCCTCCACCCATCGGCACCGCGACTCACCCTATATACTCCCTCTCCAGCTCGCGCATGCATATCTTTCGGTAGGCGACAGGGCGCGCCATATTTGCCAGCATCTCGCCCGTCCTGCGGCGCATTGGTATGCATTTCAGATGCGGAAGTAGACACGAAGTTTGCACCATTGCGGGGTATAATGGGAAAAGGAGGACGGGACGGGATACAAATCCGGGGGAGGGGGGGGGCGAAAAGTGAGAGAAATAAGCACCGGGAGATTTTGCGGCTCTCGGCGTTCGGAACTTACTTATTGTGTTTTATACTTTTGTACTTTGGACAAGGAATGAAATAGCGCGCTATTGACGCTGAAACTTTTTCAAAGTTCTCAGCTGGAGTTGAAGGCGCGGCTTGCGGATGTTTCGAGGATGAGTTTATTTCAGTGACTTGTAACTGTTGGAATTTCTTCTTATTTCTTCGAAGGAAAAATTAGTGTTATTAGTTAACCGATATTTATAGATTTGTTTGAGTTGTTTGAGCTAGGTAATAATTTGCCATCCAAGTGTTTAAAAATGTAGTTTTCTGAACGTTATTTGCTTTGATTCAATTGGAGTACCAATTTAATTAGTTAAGTCTTATCTAGGTCCTAACGACGATCTAGTCAACTTCTATAGTTATATTAATGACTCAGCAAACCAGTTAAGTCCTAATGAGAGCCAATTTAATTTTACATTAAGACATTATAACAACCAATAAAGCTAATTAATTCTTCAAATAAAGTTGAAAAAGAACAATCCAGTCATTTCGTAATTGACTGAACGAGGTCACACAGTAGCAGATAGGTATTCGAAAAGAAAACACCTCGGCCAATAAGTGCACTGATCAAAGGCGGAATCACAGTTAACAAAGCATCGCCGGCAAAAGAGGTATGGGCACGTAATAAACAGGTGCAGAGGGAAAGAGCCGGGGGGAGAAAGATAGAGGAGCGCGAGAAAAAAGCGAGAAAAATAAACAGCCGGGACGCGAGAGAGCGCGCGCATAAAGCCGGAGGAGGTGGCGATGGGAATATGGAAATGCGCAACTTTGAAGGAAAAAACAAAGTGAAATAATCAAAGGGAGATAGAAAATGGCTATCGGCTGTGAGTATATACACACTGGATATATACACGAGGCGCGCGAGCGCGCGCGAGAGCCCCGGGAAAAATGGTAATAGAAAGAAGCACGGGCAAGGGTGTGAGATAAAATACGGGGTTTTAGGTATAAAAGTGAGTAATAAAGGACGCGCGAGATGGAATGGAAAATGGGAACGGGGCGCCAGCACTACTGTGAGCGCGCGCGCGCGAGCGCCGGAGGAAGGAATAAATCTGGGGGAGAAAAAAACGAGCTCCGCGGAAACGTACAACTGGCGTGTGTGCTGTTGTGTATGCGGAGGAATCATTTTAAATAAAAAGGCTCGGGTTCGTGTATGCGAGGAGTAATCAATAAGCAGGTTGGGATAGGTTTTTTTTTGTAGGATGGAAATGTGAATTAGCGTGGTAATTGGTTTGGGGATTTTGAGGAGTGTTAATCTTTATGGATTAATTGGGTGGTTTCGGTTTTGCGGCGGGGTTAATTTTTCAACTCGGTGAGCGTGAATGTGTTTTTAAATATTTAGACTTTGATGCGGAAGGTGATTAATATTTTTATGGATATCGTATGACAAGCGTTATTTTTTATTTACAGTCGATTTTCCTTTAAATAAATGAATAAAAAATATCACAAAAGATCAATATTTATACAAAAACAGTCAGCTCGTCATTTATTCATTTAATAATCCCAAACAAAAATAATTCATCCCAACTCTCTAACACCAACCCTATCAAAAAATTAAAAACCAACTCTTCCCAAATATCCACAAACCCACAACCACACACACAAGCAAAAGCAAATCGCAAGAGATAGAGAAAGAAAGCAACATCAAGAAATCAGTCTCAGCTTATCGGAAGGCAAAGCAGAAAGATAGCGTATACACAGGCAAAGCGAGCTTGCTGCCGGCTCCCAAGAGGTATATACTCCAGGCCATTACAGAGCAGAAAAGGATAAAGAAGAAGGTCGTATAACAGCGCCGGGGGCCGTGTACCTATATGTATACCGGGCCGAGCGCGCGTGCAGTGGAGATAGTTCCGCGAGTCGCGAGCGACAGCTCGTCTAAATGCTAATAGCTTTATCGATTGTGACTCAAAGTCCGCGCTGGTTTTCGATTTTTCCGTGCGCGGCTCGCCGCGGGCCCGTCTTTACAGGCGCAGCATGCGCCAGCCTGGCTCGTTGCACTTTTCCGACCTTCTGGAATATCAGTTTCTGACGACTTTTCGTTGTTTCTGGGATTGGCTTTGGTTGTTCACTTCAGGATTATACTTGAGTTCTTTTATTTTAATTTTTTAAGCTAGACTTGGCTTTGAATCGTGCGGTCGTATATTAAATCTGAACCAATTATAAACCTTCATCTTCTAAATTTAGTGTCAGAACTGATCGAATACGAATAATCAACCCCCAACAAAAGCAAAGCAGTGACATATTTATAAACTCAAATCCCTCACCTCCCAACATCAGCAGCATCGCGGCCCATCGATCTACTTCCATCTAACGCGCTCGCCAGTCCGACGTATCCTTGTCTCTCGCGGCGAGCGGTTTTGCTTCGGTGAGCCCACATGTCGCGCCCGAGCCTCCCGCCCTAAATGGACCGAGGATGTGTACACGTCGGCCGGCGTGCTGGTCTTTCCCCTTCTGTAATAGACTGAGAGAGAGAGAGAGAGAGAGAGAGAGAGAGAGAGAGAGAGCCGCAAGTGGCATCCCGAAGGGCTGTATATAGGCGCTGGGCTCCTCTTCGGGTCTCTATCTGACGGCATTTATCATCGATTAACTTGTAAACAGCCAATCTGGTCCGGGAGAGCCGAGCGCGGCGTTCGAGTACGAAATTATGACAGATGCTTGAAAGGACCGCGGGAGATCGCAGTTGATTTATGCGAGTGCACCGAGTGGGAGTGGGAGAGAGAGAGAGAGAAAGAGAGAGAGAAAAGATCCCTTAGGAGTCGACGGGGGACAAGGTTTGGAAAGTTTTTTCACCGGTTTTTTAGGTTGTGGTCTGCTTATAAATGCTATGGCTTTGTTTTGATTGCTACTGGACTTTTGGTGCGTTGGCTGGGAGAGGTTGAGTGGATGTGGGTCCTGTATCTAGCAATTACTTTATTTTTTGCTTTCTCAATGAAAAAGCTTTGCTCTGCTATAAAAGTCCAGCTAGATTTCTAGTCTGGTTTTCTAGCAGGATTTCCAAGTAAAGTACCAACTAGATTGATTCAATTCCACTCTTTTTAGTTTAACTTTCCAGTCAACTACGTAAATAATTGAGCCAATTCAGATAAAATTCCAGCTGGAAATCAAGTTGGAAATCTAGTCTGGAAATCACGTTGGAAATCTAGACTGGAAATCGCGTTGGAAATCTAGACTGGAAATCGCGTTGGAAATCTAGACTGGAAATCGAGTTCTATAAATTTTAATGTATTTGAATCTCTTGATTTAAAAAATATAGTTCTTGCGATAATATGGCATCGCTTAGTACTTTTCAAAAAGTACCTGTTTTAAATTTGTTATTTGGAACTTTAAACAAAAATAAATTTTTTTTCGGAGCTCAATACATTAAAGATGCAGTCTTGATATTGCACATAGAAAGTTTTTTGATAAGTTAAAATCACTTGAAGTATCTGGAAATGAGAGTTGAAAATCGTTAGTTTTTGAAATGTACTAGTCTTCGTTAGGAACGACGATGTGTGTGTGGATTTGCAAGCATGTGTGTATTTGTGCTCGAGTGCGTGAATGTGAAAGTATTTCATGTTTTACCATATCTGTCGAAGGCACGTTTCGTATTCGCTAAAACTTAAAAAGAAGTTCAAGTCTGATTTAACTTAGTACTGATTTAATTTTGAAGTTAATCGGACCACTTTAACTACCTATTATAACACAAATATATTTTTAAATAATCAAAAAATTAAAATACTATATTTACTAATACATATTTTGTATAGAAAATCATGTATATTTTTATAGTACTTATGCATTTAGTTTTCTAATTATTTAAATAAAAATATGATATATTTATGATGTTTTTTTTATTAATCAACGATTTTCAACTTAGCATTTCAACGCAGCTTGCAGTCAATCTGAATATCGGACAGAAAATGTTCCATCAAGTTCTTGAGGTCAAAAATTAAAATTAATCCCAAAAAATGAATAAAAAAAAGTTTAAAAAACTGCAAATTTGCATTAGTTCTATAAAAATAGGATAAAAAAATGAACCACTTTTTAAGAAAGCATTCTGCTAAAGCAGCTAACAGAGTTTTTTTATGCTTGATTTGTTGTTTTATTTTTTTAAGAATAAACGTCTATTTAAATTATTGAAGTTGGTTATTAAATAGTGCCATACGCTGGAAAATTGGTTTGTTTTAATTACCTATAGTGTACTTATGTTAAGAAAAAATAAAAAAGTAAATATTCATTTTTTTACATTTAATGCACCAAACGTATTATTTATATTTAGTTGAAAGTGTACTTTATGTATATATTAAGACTCTTGTACTCTCTACACCTACTTGAATATCATTCAAAACTAATCTATTGTCTTCTCTTCAAAAGTAAAGGAATAAATCCATGTCAAAATTTACATCTAAGCGAAATTTTTCATCATATGGAGTAAATTTTTTGGTTTTCCGTAATTCACTCCTTATAAGAAGTACATTTTGAAATGCACTTCTTATAAAGAGAAAGTTTCGCTAAGGATTAAATATATCAACATTACTCCTTAACTTTTAGAGAGCACATATTTACCCAATAAATCATTAACCTTCCAAATATTCAAACAACGTACAATCGCTACCCTAACAGTCTCCACTTAAATCACCTCTCACAACCACCAACAAACAAAATCAAACCATCTCTCAACCAGCAATTACTCAACCACCCCATCCGCTCGATCTCCTCTAAAACCGGGGAATCACCAAAAGCCACCGGCAGGGCTACTTACACCAAACAATCGCTATATCCGCGCACACCACCCAAAACGCTCTGGTAGCCAACCCAGCATACATCCCATCTATCAGAAAGCGCACCGAGCGCAAAGGACTGCTCCATCCCTACTGGGACCTTCTTCGCCCTTTTAATGGACCAGCCGCATAACGTCCAGCTCGTCCCCCAGCTGCACACTTACCGGAGCTCGGCTGATCACCGTTTTTCTAGCCGCACCCGATCGATCATCTCGCATTTCCATTTATCTCGCCCAGGCGCGGGGGCTGCCTTTTTTTTAGCTCTGTTTTGCGGCCAGCGCTCATGAAGAGATATTCGTCGGGGCAGTTTTGAGGAGAAAAAAGCTTACGCTGCGCTTTTATTATAGCGGCCGAGTGATCGATATTTAGCGCGCGATGTATAAATCGTTTAGGCGAGAGAATGGGTACAGGGCTTTTCGATTAAGATCGAGAGAGGGAGGGAGAGAGTCGGGGAGGTCGTGGTGATGTCTTAATGCCGGGGATGGAAATCGAGAGAGTCGGGGGTGTGACATCGGGCTTTTACGAGCTGGGTGATAAAGGCCTGAGCGGGCTGTTCGATTGGGTTTGGCTGGATTGGGGAGGTTAGTGGTATAAGGATGATGAGTGTGTGGTTTATTGTGGTTTGAGTGTTTTGGTGAACGGATTTTTTGCAGTTTTCGATTTAATTATTGCAGAATATGTAACAAGTTTTGGAGTGCATTTATTCACTTTGTTCAGTATAGTGTCTTTAAAATTATTTCAAAGAATCCTCAGCGAAGTGTGTTAGATATATACCATAAATTTGAAAAAGTAGCAACCAAAAATACTGACTCATAAATTCTCATTTTATTTTAATTCATCAATGATGAATCATCATGCAAACTTCGTAAGAACCACTTTCAACTCATGACTTTGCCTCAATACAAAATAATTCTCAATAATAAAACCATCAGAACCAGCCTCACCAAGTGCCGTCAATAATCTCCACTACATCCAACAACCCGCTGAAAGTATCACACCAAATAGTCCGCACTCAACGCAAAGCCCTAGAAAAACATCCCTGGCAATTATGCAAATGCAGCCCCGGCAACATATGCCGCTCACAAAAAAAACGAAATACGCGAAACACGCGCTCGTACATGAATTATGCACATACAACATCGTCGAAGGTTATATACCGGCCAAATTTCCGCAGCCTGAAATCATCCTACCGGCTCCGCACTATGAAGTTTTGAAACCGATCGCCTGCGAGCATGTAACCCAAAGTATACATACGCGCGTGCATGTGCCTAATAGAGCGCGGCTTACAGACACGAGGAGAGAGGAGGGGGCCGAAGTATAATGGTGTCATATTTCCCGTGTGTTCCGGGGGTTTAAGCAGGCGCGTGTAATAGTAGACCGAAGGCGAACCCCGCTGAGCGCGACGGGCTGTTTAGGGAAAATCGGCGTTTTATTATAATGCGAGATGGAGTCTCTGTGTATTTATACGGCTAAAGAGCTTTGCTACTTTTTTTTTCGACCGAGCGTGCGTGTGTGTTAGAGAGAGAGAGAGGCTCGGACGAAAAAATGTTTTTCATTGTCGTTTCGAGGATGGGTGTGAGTGCGCGCGCTGGAAGGGAGGGTTAGGTCGGCTGTACAGAACGGGGGGATCGAATAAAATGTGATTAAAGTTGCATTTCTATGTTTGCCCGAGGCCCGCTTCCTTTTTCCTGCCCTGGAAGCGCGAGCGGCTCGGGTTGATAATCGAGATATTGAATAATGAATTCGATTAGGATTCTGAATGCCGAGAGGTCTCTTTTTGGAGATACGGGACGGGTAGGATGGGATAGCGGGTAGGGGATATGGTGATGCGTGTGTTATATTCTATTAAATCTTTGGTTTAGGTTAGGAAGGTATGTACCAATATATGATTAGATATGTACAGGGACATTGGAATTTTTCACAAAAATTCGAAATGATAAACTTGTTAACCATTTTTTAAATACAAATTTTAATTTAAAATAATTTTTTTTAGTTTTAATTTACAAGAAATTTATGAAATGTTTTCTTGGAAAAAAATTCAGTGCGACATATTAAAATAGAAAAAGTTTATATTTTGCTAAAAAGCTTGTTAACAAAGAAAATAATGATAATTATTCGAGTTAAAAAAATAATTCAGTTTTAAGCTTATGGTATGTATTATTCATACAGTGAAAAGCATTTACACCTACTTTTTGGCAAAATTCATGTATGTACTTCATAAAATACATTTATGAGCTACGAAATAATCATTGAGATTTTTGCAAAGGATAATAAAGTATTGAAATTAAATAAAATAATTGTCAGATTCAATACACTTTATAAAAGGCTTCATTGATAGCAGGAATATCAAACACTGAATTTTCCTTCAAAATATTGAATAAGAATTTAATGATAAATTTCATATTGAATACTCACAAATAATGCAAGTAATTTGTTGAGTATTATTGTTGAATTTAACAATTATATTTATTTAAAAATATTAAGCACTTGATTTTATATTTGTTTACATACTAAGGGAGAATTTCTCTGTTAGCTCTATTCGTCAATTCTCATTTCCTCTTTTATTAATTTATTTTTAATTTTCATAACTATATTTATAATTTAATGTATTGTTGATGACAATTAAATACCCATTTTTAAGTATTATAAATTTTTATATAAATATTTTTTAACTTTTTTACTTACTTAATTAATTTTCATACTTATATAGAATTATAACTTTTACGCTCATATCTTTAGACGATTTATTTTTAATCTTGAAAATTTTGATCTTGCATTTCTAAACCATGCGTATTTCAGTTATATATTTCGGACCACAAACGTTGGGTAAAATTTTAAACTAATGTTATTTAGCTTAACATGTATCTTGAATGACTTCAAACTTTTGCTTAATGTTTTAGCTTTTAAATATTTTAGGTTTTAAATTGTTCTTGACTTTTAAATGAATATATTAGTAATATTTTTACCTTTTATATTTTTTATTATCAAGTTTTTAAATATTTTTTCATTATATACAGATGAGTGCATTTCAATACCTGAAGAATGGGAATCCTGAGGATGGTGACAGGAAAAAGGTGAGTCGGGCTGAAATGTGATAAGGATCATTTTTTGCATTAACTTTATATTGGTTTTTTGTGTTACTAATTATTTCATTTAACCAATACTTATACTCTGTTATTCATTAATATACTCAAAAACTATAAACGCATATATTGAATTACCACCAGACAATCACTCCTAATCACTTGCCATAACTACCAACTACTCTCACCTAAGATCACATC
>UELX01003187.1:0-25203 GCA_900480035.1 Eupelmus urozonus | reverse complement strand
TCTGGATTCTTACACACGGCGGCGGCGACAGCGAAATATCTTTATAATGTAGAGAGATATTATTCATTACATAATCATCGGTTCTTCAAGACTCCTAATAACAATCAGTCAATAACATCAACGTTCTTATATTCTTACACATTATTCGACTGTAAAAAAAATCAATGAGCTTACAGAGTGGATACTCCACGTACAATGTTTAACCTGCACCTTCCTTCATCACCATAAGCTAAACCTCTTAACAAAACCTCGCTCCTGCATCCATCCTAAAAAAAAAAAAAACTCCACGCACGTCCCAGCCGCAAAATCAGCCGTGTTACTCAACGGCAAAGCCGAAAAATAAGTCCAAACGTGCGCGCGCGCTTTATCTCCGCGAATGGAAATTACGGGCATTATGCCCACGAAAAATCCAATTACGCGGCCGCGTGCTCCGCATTGCCAAGATGTATCAGCTCGCGCAGACAAAGACGCGTCTCGGTTTCATAAAATAAAGGACGCCCGGCGCGCGCATGTGATATCGTTGCGCCACGCCGATATGCTTTACGAGCGCGCGAGAAAAAGGCCCGCTGGATGTTGCGCAAAGCTGGACGTAGACGTGCATTCCGGTGCGCCGGAATCTATTTTTGGATGCCGCAGGAGGATGCTAGTTGGTTCGTTAAGTTGCTTGTTGGTGTGTGTGATCTGTGGTGAGAGATTTTTTTTCACGGAGGGTTGATGGTTTTTTTGGATAAAGGGTAGGAAGATTGGCTGCCGGAGTGGGTTGAGAAAAATGTAGATAACAGGTTTTTTAGGAAGTTTGTGCAATTTATGCAATTGCGAGTTTGTTTGAGGAGTAGAAATAAAAAATTTACGCTATTTAGATACCTGGGATTCCCCGCGGTTTCTTCTAAGCTTGAACACTGCAGATGTTGAAATTTTCAAGTTCTTGATCTCCATTGTAGCTAATACCTAAAAAGTAAAAAAGAATCAGTTTCTTTTTTAAATATTTTTTATTTAAAATAAATTTAAAATTTAAAAATTATGTTCGTGATAATGAAAAATATCTATTTTGGTAATGGAACAAGGACACTGATTACCATTTCTAAACAACCTGAATAAAATCAATTTAAATAAAACTTTTTAGTTCTCCAAAATGATGTAACTCCTGATCACCATCTGCTTACAAACATCGAAACTTTACGATCGTTCCTTTTGTTTTTGTTAAAAAAAAAAAAAAGCAGAAGAAAGAAGTCATCCTTTCCAACCGACCCGTATTAATCTCGAATTAGCAAAGAAAATTATGCAAAAAAGGAGGATTATGACCACCGGCCGCTTCGCATTATTAGCGCGTCGTTAATTCATTTTTTATGACAGGCTTAAAAATAAAACTTTTCCTAAACGAAATGTGTTAAGATCGCATTACCAAAGATCGCTCACATAACTTTATTAGCGCAGCGGTACAATTTTTAAGAGGTAATTTGTTAAGTTACATAAACCTCATCTTTTCTCCTTAGCTCGCCTCGTAAACCCCAAGCAGATGAGCAAATAATCACCAGTCCGCAATATCAGAAACCCACCGATCTAGATACACACTCGGTACCCGACAGAGAAAACTTCTCTTTCCTTCTCCCACCTCAATTATCTCCATCACCCTCCAATTACCCCTTAACAGAAGCGCATCTCAGCAATCCCCGAAGGTCGCTCTCTCAAAAAAATCTCTGTTAATCACCTCGTCAAAAGTCGCTCTCTCTCTCACGCGGATTTTGCGCAAGAGGCTCCCCCTTAAAAGAATCCGAGAGCATCTCGGACGAATTATTGTCGCCGCCGCTTTGAGCGCGTGCTGCAATCGAGAGATGCGCTTTAATTAACGAGCCGAAAGCATTCGCTGATGCAACGTTCTTTTTTTCGGCGAAAGATGCGACAAGACGCGTGACTTATTATAATTATCGCAGCGTCTGTATAGCGTAAGGATAAAATTGAAGGTTGCGCAAGGTCGGCTTTTGCGGAGAGGGAGCTTTTTTTTTTCAAAATTACACACGAGCCACGCGCGAGCGGGCTTATTTCGGTCTTGCGCCGTTAAAAGTTACGTGGCCCGAGGATTTCGTGCGTGATTCTTGGAAGTATGTAAGTGCAGTTTGGATAAGAGATGTTGTATCATCTAGTTTGAAAACGGGAACGAGTTCGAATTCGGGAGCGAAATTATGATGTTGTATTTTGAAAATCGTTGGATAACTTTTTTTGGCGAATGTGAAACCGAGCGTTTTACGATCCTGTTTGAGATGTATCCGCACGTGATATCGATAAAATTATACAATGCGCTGAAGGCGTAATAAAGAGCTCGGTAAATCAAAACTCAATCACGGCTCTTAATAATTTAATAATCTTATGCACACATCTTTAGCGAGTAAATCTCAATGAAAGAAAGAAAACAGAATCGAATGAAACTCATAAATTCACGAGACATTAATTTCCCACCATGTTTTTAATCAAACTCATTTCTTCTTTCACCCGTAAGATGCGCAGGTCATTTACGCAACAATCCCAGAAAGCCGCTTCAGGCGCGCGAACTCAATTTTATTTTTTTTTCATTCACATAGCTTTTATCACCCCGATGGATAAAAATGATTAATTAAGTTTCTCATATGCTACAGCTGCACTTTTTCTCCGAGCTGTTCGGGGATAGTCGTAAACGACGATTTTAGATAAAATATAGGCGGCTTGCGTAAGGATCCAGCTTTATTATCCGGCGATTAAATTCGCGCAGTGTAACACGCCGATTGAATAACCGGCGCATCTGCGTGAATATAGCCCCTCTCTTCCTGAGAGATTTATAATCGTCCAGGCTGTATTTAGTTTATATCGGAAAAAAACATTCCACTCGGGTTTGAGCGTCTTTGGTCTGAGTGTTGCGTCAGTGCAGCTTAAGGCCCTATGATGTGGGACTACACTGTAAGGTTAATGATTGATTTTATATGATTTTCTATATAAGGTCCTATTTAGTGCGTGGTAGCATTAGAGGATAGATTCTCAGGAGAAAAGGAACGAAGCACAAATGAAGAAATAGAGTACATACTCTAAGAATAAGTCTCGTCTCGAGTGTTTTGTATTCTTATTCTCTATGGTTTATTTATGCTTTGAACGTAATGCTTCGCTGAACTAGTGGTAATATTATAGCACCTAAAGTTCGATAATCAAGCTTATGTGTATATAGATCTGGAATGTTCGCCCGTAAGTATGATTATGTGTATATAGATCTGGAATATTCGCCGGTAAGTATATGAAATAAAGCTACAGAAGAATGGTTATTTACACTCACATGATGCGTTTTAAACGAATTATACACATTTGATTTTTGTGCATAGACCGAATCACTGCGCATTAAAAAAACTATAAATCGACGTCAAGTGACCAAAAGCGCGTTGGAAGTAGCCGCTAGAAAGCGTACAATTTTATAATTATTCTTTGGGTGAGACACGTTAAAATCGCTTCCGAAGGTAAAAGTCCGTTATTATGTCGCTTTGGATACGAAAATGCTCTTCGAACGACTTAATGTAATACTCGTGCACGCCTTTCGTGATGTGGTATATTATGGCGGTATAGCCCTGGCATTTACGAATTAAAGTATGCATTATAAAGCTATAAGTTAAATGACGATTATTATTTATTATATATACGAGGATCTTGCCGAATCAGGCTCAGTTTATTAACCCTGGGAGTGGGATATCTAAGATGAATAGTGGATTGACTAATCCGTATATCGATGAGTTTTTCTTTTTTTTTTAAAAACCAGTGGAAATTTCCGTTTTGAAATTCTATTTTTTTCAAAATTTAATTAAATCCTGTAAACTTTATTTTTTATAAGATTCATGATAAAGAAACTTAAAAATTTTTTATAAAATAAGATTTATTTACACAAGATACAAAAGATTACATCCAATTTCTAACACCAGAATAATTTCATAAACTATTGCTACGCTAGCTCCAGCAATTATGCTGTCAAAAAATCCCATAAAACCTTAACCAAACAAAATTTACACACCGCGTTCTCGAAAAACCGCAATCCAACCCATAAAACCCAATCATCGTAAACCTCGCGTCTCTCCACTCTACTTTTTCCACTTTTACTCCTCCAACCTCGCTCACTACAAAACCGTTACCTTCCATCGATCCCATCACCAAAACTGAAAACTCACCGAAAACACAAAACCCACCCATCCAAACTCTCTTACCCAACGGGCCCGGCTCAACTTGAACTTGGCGCACAAAAGGCGCTTACACAGCCCATCGTCATTCCCCTGTCTTAGCATGTGTGTCTCATCCTCTCGCTTTCTCCGGTAAACCCAGCCGATTACGGCCGCGCGAGTAGCTCTGAGTGTATTACGTCGCCAGGCGCTAATAGGCCTGTGTACGCGCGAGAGCCGAGCTATTGACACTGACGGAAGCCGCGAAGCGCTAATCGGTTGCAGCGCGCTTTGTTTGGATCTCGAGTTTTAAATCGAGTTGATCCTCTGTTTTGATCGTCCAGATTTTAGGATAAGCGGTAACAACACGGAAGCTGGATCCCACTTCGCTTTAATAAAGCACGAAGCCCAATTGCTGCTAAAAGCCGTAATTATCGGGCGTCTCGATTAAGCGCCGGAAGTGGTGTATCTCCCGAAATCCGAAAGCTACCGGAACAGTAGCTAAGCACGAAACCCATCAGCTGTCCGCAATTTCCGCCGGGGTAATTAGCGCCGGCGACGCGGGAGATGGAAACGAAAGCTACCTGCCGTGCGCGCTTGCATATGCAATTAAAAAGTCGCGCCGTTGCCGGCGGCGCGTGAATATTGTCGCTGCGCTTCCTCCTCGCCGTTTGTTTTTTCTGCTGCAGTGTCGCGCGGATGATGCAGTCGTAAATAGCTGGAGGCGAGAGTGAAAGTGGAGGATGCGAGAGAGCTACCCTTCAGGTTTATGGTGTGGCAGAGCTTGATGAGCTTTTGGTTGTTGGAGAATGCGATGTGAGGAGGTTGAGATTTAAAAGTCTTTTTCTGGTGGCAAATAGTATTTATTAAATTATATGCTAATTTTCCGGGTCGAAAATCCCTATTAATCTCAATTACACTATACGATTAATAAAACATCTATGCATAAATGTTTCACAGGATTGTAAGGATCTATCTAATCTGGCTTACAAGTCAAGCTAATTTCAATGTTGTAAATCGTCCATCATACTCAGATTAACATCTTTCACCCTGGACGAGCGGCCGGGATATCGTTCGCGGAACACACCTGCATAAAGATGATTCGCGACTGACTTCTGTGAAAGTCCTTGGGAGGTTTTTAGAGAGCAGAGCCTGCCGGAAACTGTTAGCGGAGATGTATATCGCGCTTTACTTTGAAAAATTTATCTGCCAAGAACTTTCGACTATACCCAGAGATTGATTTAAATAACCATAGACCCGGCTTCGCCGCTTCATAATTCCAAGCTTAAACAGCGCGCAATGCAGACAGCCGCGCCTCGCTGTTCGAGGACTAATGTGATTTAAAGATTTTCATTTCGCGCTGGAAAAAATTTCATTTTCATAATTCCTAGCGCGTTGAGAACACGGTATAGATGCGCGAAAGGAAAGTGAGCGCGCGAACTGTAGTGTCTGACGAAAGGCTAATATTTGACTTGCTCGGCTTACCCAGCTCGGCCATCATCTACTTGCATTTTCCGAGCGCCAAAGCAGCGCTTTGTGTGCCTTTTATTGTCTCCCTACCCTTATTCGAGAAAAGCGAAAGTACTTCTTTTTTTTCATAGACAAAAGGCTAATCTAGTTATTACCCACGGCGGATTTCTGCAGAGACTTGGAGAATGTCCCTGAACTTGCCTGGCGCGTCTCTTTGCCTTTTCACGCTCGACTGCGCCTGGATAATCCCGCATTTATTAACCCCGGCTCCCACGCCTATTTGCGCTTGTTTCGTTTTCCCGGATCGTCGGCGTTTCGGATGATGCGCGCGGCGTTGTGTAACGACTGCGGTTCCAGGTGGCTTGCTTTTGTTTGCGATAAGGTCGAGTGGTTCGAGTTGGATGGATGGTGTAGTTGAGGTTGGTGGTAGGAAAGGTCAGAATGAGGAAGAGTTGGGTTTTTTTTAGATTGATGGGTCGAACTTTTTAATAATTATAGAGCTTTGATAAAAGTTATTGTTTTTGCTGGTGAATGTATTGCTACCTGAAGAGAACTAAAAAATTAGTATATTGGTTGATAAATTTTATAAGACAGTATTACAAATTTTTTTCTAGTTGTAGAAAATTATGATTTTTACATAAGTTTCTCAGTTTACAAAAAATAAACGGTATTTTAAGAGGAAATGATTTCTACCGTAAAATGATGTATGCTTTTTTAATAGTTCTGATACGAAGGAATTAATTTATTTAGCAATTATGTTCTCCAAACATATTTTTTAATCCCATTTAATTAGTCAATCTCAGAAGCATCATCCAATTTAATCGATATCGCTTCTCATTTCACAATACGCGCTTTTTAGCTGTAAAAAAAACTTGCGAACCGGCAAAACTATCAATTCGCTAGTATAAATATAATAGCTCGAAAATTTCACTTTCGTAATCGATCGATTACGCGAAGGAGCCGAAGGTCGATTAATTTACGACCAAATAGTTCGCATATTTCGATTTTGTTTACGGTTTTGTTTGTTAAAGGAAAAGTTCGGGCATTTAATAAAGTATGGGACGAGTTTGTCAGGAGCTGATTTAACGATCGTTCGATTTGGCTCGGCCGGGGTTGTATATTTTAGGAAAGTCGTTAAAATTTTACAGCTCCGGGATTTTTGCGCGATTGCGCCGTTTGGTCATTCAGGCGTCACCGTAAGAACTTAGTAAAATCTAGGATGAATTGCTCACTTAGCGAGTGCTAACTGTGCGTAAACAATTCGCTAATGATAGAGTATAATGGAGAATAGGTTGGGTATTTTAAGGTTGGCCTTTTTATTTTTGTATATGCTAATTAGACGGTGAATCGCTTATTAGTTATTTAAATGCAGCTGGATAATGAAAGGAGCGAACCGAAAAATTTTAAGGATTAAAGTGATATCTTTCTCAGTGGCTTTTAAATTATTCCAAAGCTCATTATTCTTCTCTCTTCGGGAGAAAATGAGGAATGAATAAGTGATGATTAAACAGACTTTAATTAATTTTAATTGCAATAATCAGTAGGATCTAAAAATAAAATTTTAAGTAATTTTTTTACATCAAGTTGAATTATTTTATAAATTAAGGCAGTATTATTACAATTATAGCTACCTTGATATATAGTTTTACATCTTATTTCATATTAAAGTAGTGCATAACGATTACTTAAAAATACAAAAAATTATTTTCTTTTGAAATTTTAAACTTTTCCAGTACCCCAATCAATAAAACCTATCTAATTCAATCTCCTAATCTTCAACGACCAAAAAAAAAATCACTACCGACTCTTACATCTAAAAAAAACTCTCAAACAACACTCGCAACCGAACCCCGCCGATCGATCATTCCTCACACTCTCCATCACCTCCTGTAAATTTCCACTGCACTCATCCTTTCTCCTCGTTCCTGCCAAAAAACACACAATCCCCAAAATCCAAGAAAAAAAAACCATAAAAATCACACCTCGCTCTCTTTCCAATTCGCGCCTGCACCCATCCCTTTCTCCTTTCGCCGCGGAATTCGATCTGGAAAAAGGACCCTCCCCACCTCCCGAAAAATCCTGCGCTCCCCACCAGCCTATAACCACAGAGAAGCGCGTTCGTATGCTCGAAGGAAGAAAAAAAAATCGGTATACGGGAGGGAAAAAGGCGCGCGCGCGCGCTTGCTTGTGCCCCACCTTTTCGAAACGTAAGCGCGGGCCTTAGGAGTCGGGCTAGTCCGTATAAAAGCCTCGGCTTGTCACCACGTATTCGCCAGAGAAGTTTAGGATACACGTGCGCGCCCGTCTGAGGATCGCGGGCTTGAAGAAGTTTTTTTCGACTGAGGATACAGCGAGAGTGTACTCACAAAAGGCAGACACGATGCGCCTAGCCCTGGTCAGTGCATTATTGGACTTCATTATTGTGCGGCGTCGATCGCGGTCTTTTTTTTTTTTGTCGGTCCGGTCGGTTATTTCGGCGGTCTCGGTGGGCTTTTGGTCTGCTGAGAGCGGAAAATCGTTGAGCGATCGTGTTTGATTCGAAGATCGGCCGGTGGTTGGTATACTTCGGGGTACGACGGTAATGGACAAGTGCGCGCGTTTTGGCGAGAGGAAATCGAGACAATGGCAGAAGTGTGCAGCCGCGACGCGGAAAAAAGTGAAGAGCCGTGAAAGCTCGTGTTTATGGACGCCGAAAGTGTTGGACTTATTTTCTGAAAAAAAAAGCGAGGTTTTACGGGTTTGGGAAACGGGTGTGGGAGCCAGAGCTGCAAGTGCTTACGTGAGAGGGAGAGAGGACGGAGTTTTGGTTGTTTAAGAACGAATTGAGCGGAATTCGCATGGAATACTTTTTGCTGAGGACAGTGGAGATTCTTAACTTTCGACTTGAGTTGAGAATGTAACTGGTTCGTCTCAGAAAATCGAAGAGTTTTGGTATTTTTTTAAGCCGGTATTTGAATTGTGACGAATTCGTCTGGTAGAAACTAGTATTGTGACGTCAATTTTTAAGATTATAAGAGAATTTCGTTTAATGTATTGCAAAGTTGGAATAAGTCGATTGTTTAATATTTTACGTATTGTCTGATGATCAAAAATATTTCATGCGAATTCTTAATAGTCATTTTTTCTGTGTACACAAGTGTTTAGAAGTGTGATTTTAAGTTTCATGATTATCGTAGTAGAGTAGTTCTTTTTACAGTAGTACTGTAGTGAGAAATTTTTTTTTTAGTTGATTTTAAATGTTTTTTTTTTTTTTGGTTTTTGATAAATTTTAAAAGTTTAATTGATTAAATTTTATAAAAATATGAATTAATTTCTCTAATTCTTTCTAGAACAATTTTATAATACAATGTAATTGAGGTTAAATCATATAAAAATTTAATTTAAAATATAAATTTTTTTGTAAAATCCAAAAGTTATGAATACAATTAAAGTAGTATTAACCTATTCTATATTAGTTATTCATAAAATTTAAAAATCATGATTACTGAACAAAATTTTAGGCAAAATTAAATATTATCTTGAAGAATTTTTACCATTGTAAACTGATTTTCTGGTAAAATAAGAATACTCTTGCAAAATTTTACATATATTTAATTAAAACAATACTTATTCAAAGTTCTGTGAAAAATTCATAAGTTTTGATTGAATATATTTCAAAAACTAATAGTGAAATTTTGTAAGAGAATTCTAGAAAATAAAAATTAATTTTTCCAAAATTTTGTTCGGTTTTCATGGCTTTTAAATTTTATCATTAATGAAGTGAAGAGTAACAATTAAAAATTTTTAATATTCATATTGTTTTTAAAAAAATCTAATTCAATACATTTTCTTGAAAAGAGATAAAAGCACACAGGCAGTTTATTGTACTAGAAGGAAAATGTCGGCCTTATAATAACCGTCTTACTAGACCCGGCATTTATCTACTTGTACATGAAAACTACCTATTATATTAAGTGTCATTATCCAATTCTTTTAAATTGTTTGAATCAAATTCATTTAAAAACAAAATCAATTCAAATTCTGTATTGTTGTTATATTAAAAATGAAAATAGTCAACAACTACTTAAAAATAACTGAAAAAAATCTCAATTTATAATACATTCACACACAACCAAAGCATCTGGGACCTCACCTCAAAATTCCCACGACTTCCACGAAGCCACATAAATCCCTGCCGAAAAAAATCGCGTCCGATAAATATCACCGATGCTCATCCCAAAAGTAGCTCGGCGACCTCTCAATGGACCATCGATCTACACCTCGCGACCCAACCGGAGAAAAGAGAATCGTGGCCGATGGCGATATTTTGAATTTCTAAAAGCAAAGCGCGCCTCATAACGTAAAACTCTTGTCTCTCTTTCTTTCTTTCTCTTAAGATTCGTCTTACGAGAGAGCGAGCCTAGAAAGGCGAAATTTCACCGCGACGCCAAAGGCGGAAAAAACGAATTTTTTCTCTCTTTCTCTCTCTCTCTCCTGCCAGAGAGGCCCCGCCAGAGGCGTCCGATGAATAATAATGGGCCCGAGATTAATGGGAAGCTTTGCCGCAGGTGAACATTCGGAAAGAAAGACCCGCGCGCGCTTCTTAATTGGTGATACGCGGATAATATAAAGTTGCTTTTTTCTCTTCATCGTTAGGTCGTGTTGTTAGAAGTAAGCTAATTGGCGTAAGGTTGGGGACTCTTTTTTTTTTTAATTGTCCGGGAAAACGGGGGTTTAACGGCCTGAAAATTGTTATGTCACGGAGTTGTAATGCTGATATTAGCGGATTTTTTTGAGGTTTATCGGTTTTTTTTTTTTTTTTTTAAGGAGAAGTAGAGCTTTTTATTGGAGAAATATTAGGACGGTTCGAGATGAGAATAAGATTTTTGTCGAGTCATTCAATAATAGATAATTTATTCTGTACGATACATAATATTTTTTTAGAATAAATTTTTTTTTAATTTTTTTTAATAATGTAATTGTTTTCTTTTAGTCGAAAGTTTTCAATTTAGCTTAAGCATAATTTTAATGTGCTTATTAAAAAAAAACCCAAAGGAAGTCATAATAAGTCTTAAACACTGTGTATACAAGACGTGAAACGTAATTTCGAAAAATAAGCTAATGCTATTGCGTAAAGCTTTGCCGCTTTTTTCATTATTACGTTTTTCTTTGTTTACCAACATAAAATTAATTAGTTACATGGATAATTGTTAAAATGTGAATTTAATATAATTATTGTCAAAATATTACTTGCCTTATATTGTCATAAATAATGATCTCAAAAAAAAAATTTTAAAAATTAGTCTCCTTTACAAGATAAGATCGTTCAAAACCTCGAGAACTAGAGCTTATCTATAGTAAGATTCAGGAGAAATTGGGTTATCTGTGTACTACATAATGACCATAGTCTTGAAAGTGCACTTGCATAACTTGTATAATTGAAACTAAACTACAAATTCATTGTTTATTTGTTAATATTCAAAAAAATTCAATTAAGTATTTAAATATCAATCATAAAAAATGCCGGACACGAACGTCTGTTACTACTGAGAGTTAACGTATATCATCGACTCAAATACCTTCGCTCTTCCTAAACGGTGTAGTAATGAACCATCAAATTCACAAATTAGGTACGACCATCTTCCTACTTTATCACCTCCACAGTCAAACCGTTCTTAGTATACACATAACCATTCCCACTTCAAAATTCGCTAACCTACAAAGTCCCATAAACCGATCCCCTTAACGACTTTTTCAAGCCAAAATTAACCTCAATTAATAACGCAACGGTGCGCAAGAACCAAGAGTCGATCGTTTCTCCGAATCCCACTCCCACTCGCTTTCCCTTTCTGCGAAACCACCCCACCCCCATCGGTTTCTCCCTCTAACAAAAAAAAAGAAGACGCTTCAGATTACGAAATAAAGGTTGCTCCTTACTCAATGCGTCACCTGACGCAATCCGAGCGAATCGAGCGCGCATAATCGGTCCGTGATGCTGCGCGATTCCACTTTCACTTCCTTCCGAATCGCCTCCTTTCGTTCTCTTTCCTCCTTTCGCAGAACTGCAGAAGAAGCGCGAATCCCAATAGGCTTTTGTTATACGCGTCGCGCTCTGCTTGCCTTCTGGAGTATGGGATTTTGACGATTCGTTAATTTTAGGTTGAGCGTTCGATGCTCCGTTGATTACAGAGGAAGCGGAACCGTTAATGGCGTGTGGCAAAAATTGCTTTTCGAGGGATCCGTAATCATATCGAGAGTTTAATATGGAAAGCTCGTAAAGTCGTACAAGCGCACGAAAAGAAAACCGAGCGGAAAAATTTGACTGTTTAATTAACGAGTGAGGCATCGATCTCCGCGCTTCTCAAGAGGCAAAAAATGACTCTCCTACGTTAGAGATGCAAGAACGTGACACGCCTCATTTTGTTGAAAAATTGCTAGCTTGCTTATCTGAATTTCACTTTTCACTCTGTTGATGTCGATTGTAAATACTCTGCTTTTCTGTTGCAGTTTTTGTTGGGCTGCCTCTTCGTCGCCTCCGCTGCGCTCGCGGAGCCGATCAGGCAGAAAAAAGAGTAAGTATTTGCTTATATTTTTTTTCTTAATTCTTTGTTTGCTAAAGATGAACTCTGACTCGGGACGATTGGTCAATTGACTTTAGAGAATGGGCGTTGGGCAACGAATTCGGTAATAGCTGACGATTATGCAAAGTGAATCTTCTTTGGCCATTCATTTAATAGGAGACGTACGGCTGTTCGATAATTTATTATTTTTTCAGATTTTTTTATTTTTTTCATTTTTTTTTCTTGAGTTGGAGAAAGTAAAAAACAAATTTTGCCCCAATATTGTGAAAATATTTAAGACTGTATGAATTAATTAAATTTATGATCGAATTAATCTTTGAGACTTTTATTCAAATACCAGTGACAAAACGGACGACCAGAAGTGAAGGACTTCACAGCACCAAATGTGACAAACGACACTTGAATTGTCGACAGAGTTCTATATGGATCATCTTGTGCGATTCACACATGAATAAATTAATATACATGCTCTCTTTTCTCATGAATTAAATATGTCATTATCTCTTTTGCTACACTTACAATAATAGCCTGCAATTGTTTTCCTTTCGTGACTTTAACGCGTGTGTAACTGTAAAGCAAAGACAATGTTAACATTTAATTAGCTTCCATTTATATTCTCCCCAGGAACGGATATTATGTGCATACAAAATAATGCGGAGTAGCAAGTGTATAATTTTCAATTAAGCTTGATAAAGTAATCCTTCAGCCATCCTTGGTAGAATAATTTTTAAGTTAAGGAAGAAATAATGACTCTGTTGATCTCCGCGAACCAAAGTTTATTTATTCATTGCTGACATTTCGGACGTGTTTTTGTTTAACCAAAAACATTAATCAAAAACACGTCCGAAACGCGTCAATGAATAAATAAACTTTGGTTTGCGGAGATCAACAGAGTCATTATTTCTTCCTTAAAATACTTTGGAGCGAACAATAAATTCAATCAACCATCTATAATTTTTAAATTAATTCATATTTTGTAGAGAAATAATGCTATATATTTTCTTTTTATTTTGACTGATGATTAATCTTCAAATGCTGTCTTAATAAGGTTTTCTCAGTCTCATAGTAGAATTTTGCTTTGTTTACATTAACTTATGTCGGTCTAGCTGTCTTCCTTAAAATAGTCACTAACTTTCATTAATCAAATAGCTTATACAAATGTATATAAATAAACTTATTAAACAATGAAATGAAAAAAAAAGAAAAGTGATATTATAGCAAATAATGTCATTAAAATGATAGTGTGCATACTGTCTTTTTACAAATAATTTTTTCCTCAAAGCTTAGTGAATAACATGTACATAAATTCCTATCAGTTACATCTTCAATCCCCCAGCGATTCATTTCCAACAATCTAACAATCTTTTGTTCTCAGAGCCCCGCTCGACACATACGGAGCTCCACCAGCTACTTCCTACGGTGTACCAGATGCTGGAATAAGTGACTCGTACGGCGCCCCACCCGCACCCTCAGGTAGCTACGGTGTACCTGATCACGGTGGTCACGGAGGCGGTGGCGGATTCGGCGGTGGTGACTTCGGTGGTCACGGAGGTGGCTTCGGCGGCGGTGATTTCGGCGGTGGCCACGGAGGCGGTGGTGATTTCGGTGGTGGCCACGGAGGCGGCTTTGGTGGCGGTGACCACGGCGGTTTCGGCGGTGGCAACGCAGTCGGTCATGTCTCTGACTCGTACGGTGCCCCGGCTCCGAGCTATGGTGCCCCGGCTCCCAGTTACGGTGCCCCGGCTCCAAGCTATGGTGCTCCGGCTCAACAGCAGCACGGATCCTGGCAGAAGAAGCTTAAGTGGAAGGCCGAGTGGCAAAAGGTTTGGAAAACCGAATCTAAGATGACCTGGAAGCAGGAGTGGAAGAAAGTCCAAGTCCCCGCCTGGAAGGAGGTGCAGGTACCCATCTGGAAGGACGTCCAAGTGCCCGTCTGGAAGAAGGTGAGAGGAACAGAGAAACGCTTTGGGCGTTTTGTGTACAGGAGTTCTCTGAGGAGAAAGCGCGATTATGCGCTGGTTTTATGGCTACTCGAGTGTATGTAATGATATAAAAGCGTTGTGATACTTGTGTTTATGATCGAGAGCCCTCGGTAGTGTTGAATTTTCGCGCTAGTCGTGACCTGAAATTTGAATGGGTTGGTTATTATAGGTTTTTACGAGATATAATGATCACGTTGTTTTCCTTGCGTTTTTATGTTTGAATGAATTTATGGTATTATTTGTATCGATTCTTAGGTGAAGTACAATGGGATAGAAATTCAATTATGATGTAAACTTCCGGCGGTTATTGCTTCCTCGTTATTAGCATAAAATAGCTTGTTTATTCGTAGTTAAGAAAATCAAGTTTAATGTTTTGAATAACGTTACGTGATGTATCATAAAGCAACTAGTTATAAACATTTGAATAACTTCAGTGTAGCATTATTACAAGCTATTGTTCTCATTCTTGAATGCTTTTAGCAATATAATCTAATTAAAAAATCCTTTAAGCTTAGAATCTAATAATAAAATCTTAATATTCCAGGTACAAAAGCCAATCTGGAAGGAGGTCCAAGTACCAATCTGGAAAGAAGTCCAAGTCCCCGCCTGGAAAAAGGTCTGGAAGCCAATCTGGAAAGAAGTTCAGGTTCCCATCTGGAAGGAAGTCCAAGTGCCCGCATGGAAGAAAGTCTGGGTTCCAGAATGGGTCAAGGTCGGCATCCCTGGAGAACGTCACTTAGGCAGCGACGGTCACGGTTGGCAGTACACCAGCCACGATCTGTGGAAGAAGAAGCTGATCTGGAAACCAGTCTGGAAGAAGGTCTGGCGCACTGAGAAGAAACAGGCCTGGTCGACCGACAAGAAGCTCGAGTGGGTGTCCGAGTGGAAGCAGATCTGGAAGACAGAGAAGAAGCAGGCCTGGCAGACAGACAAGAAGCTGATCTGGAAGGAGGAATCCGTCCAAGCTTGGGAAAACAGCAAGAAACAAGTCTGGGTGACCGAGAAGAAGCAGGTCTGGAAGGATGAGTGGAAGAGCAAGTGGGTGCCAGTCTGGAAGGACGTGCAGGTGCCAGCCTGGAAGCAGGTCTGGAAGCCAGTCTGGGAAAACGTCTGGGTGCCAGAGGAGCATCATGGCCATGATCAGGGATACAAATACTAAGGATCCCAGCTTAAGGTGCATTGATTCGAGCAGTTGACGATCTCGTGATGGCGACCGAAGTATCGAACGATCGGTTGCTGTTGCGGCTAACCTGTCTCCGTTGTTCAGCGACTGTTTGATCGAAATCCAGACCTACCTGGACTCTTATATTAATGTATAAGGAATAACGATAATGAAGTGGGTAAAATTTTTGGTATAGCTGATATTATACCAGAAAATTTTATGCATTGACATTAACGTTGGGAATCCGGGTAGGTCTGACACAGTCAATCATTTCGTTAAGGTCTAGGCAGTCGTTGACAAAGTTACCATTTGAGAGACCGCTCGCTCACGAATGAGAAAGAGGGTTGATTCAGCTCGGCACACGCGAGATGCACGCTGCTGCATTCATCCCGATCCCCGTTGTAAATAACTTTTGTCAGATAACGTGCGAGGAGTCTTTTTTTTTACTAGCTCATAGTTACATGTGTACTGTGTTATTATTAATTTTTTTGTACGTTTACAATTATTTTTCTATACGAAATAAAACGAAACATTTTTTTTATAAAAAACAGAAGTCGTATTGTTCTTTTATGCGAGTTGTGTGACGAGAGCTGGATTTGCATGTTGGATTATTAGTGGTGGGTTTAATTGTAATAATGAGGCTTCACGGCCCGTTGCCGCTCTTGTAAACACCGAGTCAATTACGAGCGGTGAATCGATACTTATGGTTAAGAGATTCTTATCAGCGGCGAGCGCCAGAGTAAGCCGATACTCGGTAATTCATGCTCGAGCGGTTAAGATAAATCTGGCGTCGATCTGAATTTTTGATATTTCGAGTCTCATAATTAATTCGTACTGGAAATATTGAAGTGTCATGTTAACGTCATAGTAAATGCTATATTAGCTTTCCAAATGAGAAGTTCGTGAATTTTAGTTTTGCAAATTTCATCAATCAGAATACTAATCATAATTTTCATAATACAATCTTCGCAGCAGATCTAATTAAATAAGCAAAACTAAGCGGGGAAAAACGCTAAATATGAATCATAAATGTAACCAGGCATCGAGAAAAAAAAGAAACCGGCGCAATTTCAATTTGAATTTAATAGTTCGGTCGTGACCATGTGTACATACATAACCAGCTTTCTGCGCCGTGACTTCTCCCACCGACATGTGCGTAGACGTAGCTCAAGGCTGTGTTTGTATTATTTCGACACGTCGGCAATTGCAGAAAATTGCTAGGGCCTAGTTAAAACAATCGCGTCGACCTTGAAGATCGTTTCCACGAGTTATTACATATCAGCCCGATCTTTTCGAAGTCGTTGCGCGTGCGCGAAAGCGGCTCGGTTCTCAAAAAATCGGTTGTTGTCTGTCTGTTTGGTTTTGCGATCGCTTCGCAAATTTCTCCTCGGTGATGATTGCTGGATGCGTTTTTAAGAGAAAAAAAGCGCGCGAGGCTCTTTGTGTATGCGTTTACGAGGGGAAAATGGATCGTTAAAAATTGCAACGGACTCGTTCACGGCGCGAGCTACATCTGTAACGGTTCTGAAAGCCATACGTATTTGCATAATCTTTTGTATATTCTTGCAAACGTAAGAAAGTGATATTTTTCCCAATATATTTCTTTGAAAAATATTACTAAGATACCGATCGTGAAAGTCGCGGATTCCAAATTATTAAACAAGATAATCCGCACTCTCAGAAAAAGGTCAATCGTCGGGGGCACGTAGACTCTCGAGTACTGCCGAAGATATTTTCTAAGGATAACGATCGAACGGAATCGTGCGCACTCGGAAATATGCATACAGTACCGATCAAAAGTATATTTTCGCGATTCAACGCGCACGCGCTTACGGGATTAGAAATCGAAAAGAGCCGTAACTTTGCGCGTGCAGTGCATTAAGTTTTAATACACCGACTGAAATACTGCATAGTTTAATCGCGTGAAAGCTCGGATAATCAAGTAGCTTTTTCACTGATCGGAAGCGATCGTTAAAATCGTTAATAATTACCGCATCAACCAAACACTTTATTTCCTTATGGAATAACGCACTGTCTCTAATAATTCATCCGACCGATTGTTCACATTTCATCGAGCACTCCCAGCTCATAACTTCAGCGATCCGGAAGTACATCTTGCACCGCTAAATCTCGAATTTCCAGCTCTCGAGAGCTGCGACTTCAGAGCTTTAGATATACGCGCTTGTCTGTTATGTGATTACAGTTTCACTTCTCGAAGTTAAGAAACTACATAATCCCATCGGGCGAATCTCAAAAAAAAACTGGTAATAATCGATCCTATGCATTAAAAACACATTCATGTGAATAAATGAAGTTTCACTTCTCGAAGTTAATAAACTACATAATCCCATCGGACGAATATAAAAAAAAAGCTGATAATAACTAATCTTATGCGTTAAATACACACAATCATGTGACTATATGTAGTTTCACTTCTCGAAGTTAAGAAACTACATAATCCCATCTCTCACGAATCTCAAAAAAAAACCTAATAATAATCGATCCTATGCATTATACACACACATTCACAGAGAGGCAAGCTAGCTCGGGGTCGGCCAACGGAACCCGTGACCTTAACTTTCTCCAGCGCTTACATGCGACTAGAGAACTCGTTTATCTCTCGGGAGAAAGAGAAACCGGAAGTGGCGCTTTGGCCCCGGTGTAATTACGCCGCGGATCGATGATGATGGTTATGACGCGAGGGCCAGATTCTCAGCGGTGAATTTTCCAGAGGATCGATCGCTGGTCGATTTAGGGAGCATTTTTGTGGTCTAGAAAGGTTCGGGTTGTTGAGAGGTGAGCGTCGGCGAGAAAGTTCATAAGTCGTGTCGGTGATTTTTTTTTTAGTCGGTAGAGTGATTTGTGGGCTTGATTAGGGGAACATTGCCCGAGTTGCCGGTTTAGGAGAGGCGCACTAAATATTGCTGGGTGACGCTGGGGATCGGAGCGTTGTTGTATTAATTAGTTTAAGTCATTTTGATTTAGGCGAAGTTATGAGGAGATATTTGTTGTGTATTCTGAAGCTACTAAAAATTCATCGAATCGGTAGGGCGATTAAGAAGAATAATGTTACATGAGGAGCAAAAGTGCTGAGTCATAGTTTTTATTTAATGTACATGGACAAACGTGGGTCCATATCTTATATAATAGGATTCGTCTACTGACTCTCTATTTGGAATTTTTTTAAAATGGCTATTAAGTGATCTGTCAGTAGTTAATAGAATAATAATAGTTGAAACATTCACTTATGAATGTGTTTTATTGCTAAATCGTGATTATTTCGTAGAGTTTTAATTAAAATTAGACTTACAAAATTAAATGAAATTTTTAATTAGTTCAATCAATATAATTCTAAATTTTTAGAAAATTGTTGTATCGACTCTTTAGAAGGAATAGTTCCTTGATAGAAATTATGTTATTTATTATAATTTAAAAATTTATGATATTTAGGCATTTGAATACTTGAGTGCACTTTTTATGCAAAAGACGAAACTTTTCTCAAAATTTTAAATAAATCCATCGATTTGCTAGAGCGAAAAGTTTCTTAGAATAAAATTAGACAATGACAGAGAATAAAAGTGATTGCCAAGAAAAGCAGTTACTTATTTCCGGTGACTTTTTAAAAAAAGTATTAAATGACAATCACAACTTTTTTTGATAGGTCATTAATTAATTAAACTACCTCTGATTACTTATATAAATTTGTACCTAATAATCACCAGCCATTAATAACCGATTTTGTAACGATCCGAAATCATTACATAATACCCAGAATTGATTTAGACAATTAGTCCGTCTAGTTTCTTAACCGAGAAGCCATATACAAAACATACAAAAGAATATTAACTTCATTTAAAACCTCAGCGTAAAAAATCAAAAGCATCGGTAACAACTTTCTAATTAATACCCACGTGGCCGAGTAAACATCGAGCCGCAAAAATGGCTCACGTGTAAAGTGGTTTTCCGTCTAGTCTCGCGCAGGCACTCGACAGTTTTCCCGTGCAAGTACAGCCGCTGGAAAAAATCTCAAGTATGCTCCATTGAGTTTCACCGAAATCTCTTTTCTTTGTGCTGTATTTCTTGGCGCGGACTGCTGGAAAAGCTGAGGTGCGCTTAATTGACGATAATTCAGGCTTGAGTTGCTCTTTGCGTTTGACTCGCGCGGGAACGTGGTTCTTTTTTCGCAGTCATTGTTGAGTTTTATCGGCAGTGGAATCTGTAGATAAGCTGGTGAAAATTGCTTTTCTTGGGGTTAAAGTTGAAGTGCGTTTAGTTTTTTAAAAGAGTTTTGAAAATTTCTGAGGGGTTTTAAAATTTAACTTTAACAAAAGGTTATACAGATAAAATAATTTCTTAATTGGATCTGACTGGAAGTTATTATTGATTTCTTCTTTAAGCTTGAAAGTATGCTGAGTTCCATTAATGAAAAGTCGATAAATTATGCTTTTCATCGTAAGCTTTACACATTGGCATCAATCGACTGCAATAAATTTACTGAATGCAGCGATGTTATAAAGAGAAACATACTTTGAATGCAATTCAAAGCTTTTAACGTCAAAATACAAAGTTTACTTTCTTAGCATTTTCTTGAATAGCTATCAAATTTATTGAACCTAAGATAAGAATTCAGGTTATCTTCAAATTAACATAAAAATTTATAAATTTTCGCATTAATTTCAACCTTTCTCCTGACCAACTTTAACCCAAACAAAAAACCTCCCATATCCCATCCACAAAAATCAAACCATAAACAAATAATCCAGCTTCCCACACAGCCCCATTTCCCCCATACCCATAACAACGAAAAATCAACTTTCTCGCAACCACACAACCTCACCGCATAACTCCTCATAATTAATAATCGATTCGTCCATCAATCCCGCACGCACAACATAATAGTTCCGTCACGCTGACTCAGCGAAAAACGCGCCGCGCGCGAGATTTCACTGCAGAGCCGCTTGTAATTCACGCTTTTCAGTGGTCAAAAGCAGGTAGAACGTAAAATTCGCGCGATGCACTTCCGCCGTGCACTCATGGCTTTGGAGACGTAGCTGCATGTGGCTTGGGAATTTATGTGTAGCTTCAAAGGCAGTTTTGCGGCTTTGGAGTTTAAAGATTTGCTTTTGATTGGCGGGCTGCGGTTATCGACTGATTTGATGATGTGAAATTTGAATGGAGCTTTGAGATGATTTTTAGAAAATTAGTTTTGGATGACGTGGTTTAGTGAGAATGGGAATGTAAGTATTTTTAAAGAAATTGGAAGGATTAGAATGGTGTGAAAGAATTAAAGTTAATTTGTTTGGAGATCGAGAAATCTGAATAATAATTGCCTATGTTTGAGGAGAATTAGATTACGAAACAGAAATCACTGGCACTTTCTTACCGAGAATACCGATAATTGTGCATTAGAATACAATTGATAATTACGTCGATTCCTGGTCTCGTTCAGCATAAGGCAACCTTCTATTGCATCATATAACGGAGCACTAAAATCAGTTTTTAAACGTAAGTCTACTGAAAATATTGTATACTATTGCTCCTATACTCAGAAGATCAATAAAATTACATAATTCACAACAAAACAAAAGATCTCCCGAATACCCCCAAAAAACCTACAAAATTACATAACCCACAATCTTCCTCAAATCACGCGAAAACCCAAATCCCCGCAATCCTCCATCCGTTAAATCCCAAGCCAACCTTATCACGCTCCTTTCATCCGTTCCATGTACAACAGAGGCGCAAGTCTCGAGTTTGCATGTCCGTGCTTACATAAGCTAGTCTTCCGAAATCGGAGCGACGAACTTTCCGAGCGCCTGCGAGATGTGTGTATATATCAGGAGTGTGTATGTAGGAAGCGAGGGGTCAATTAGCGTCGTCACTCGAGTGCGCGCGCGTCGGTAATGCAGCGGTGAGGTGTGGGTGGGAGCGCGGGAATTCGAGAGCGCGTGAGGACAGTTCGGGATGGGGGTTTTTGGAAGAGGGTGGGGTGGTAGGGTTTGGTGGAGTGATTTCTGGTTGTTTTTATAAGTTTAATAAAGGTTTGATGATGATTAAAATAAGTTTGATGCAAAGAAGAAAAATTTATTAACGCTTCGACAGGATGTTTAGCCGACACCATGGGCCTTTTATTTAATACAAGAAGAAAATTCAATCTTGTTCCGAAATAAATTTTATTATGTTAATAGTTACTTATGCACCTAAAATTCTTTATTAATAATAATATTTAATTATAACAATTATAACATTAAAAAAATATATATATAATTCACAAGATCTACTTTATAAAATATTCTCTGATTAGCTTTTCTAAATTTGAACCTGCATTTTAAAATGCAGGTTTCCCGCGCCACGTGCTGCCCGTAATACGTAGGTAATGTAATAATAAATTTATCTTTATTCTAGAATTTTCCAATTACTTCCAACATTTCCTTCTCTAAATCATTCACACTAATAGTGTATATCTAAAATTTCACTTAACAAAATGCAAATTCGATCCCATCCAAGCGAAATTTCACTTCAAAAAGCCATCACACTCACATTCTCCACTTCCCTTTCACCAAAACCCTATCCAAAAAAAAATTTCAAAATTATCAAAAATACCCTCGACGCGCGAAAAACTTTCGTCCCATACTGTACCCGCGACTGCAGCTCCGGAGTGGGAGAAAAGCTCGCTCGGGGATTTCCGATGCTTAGGAGGAACGGGATCCGCGAGGAAGAGAGAGAAGCCAGGAGACGAGAGTGAAAGTTCACCGGTTGCACTTGCCACTTGCCAGCTCGCGGCCTTAGACTTGACGAGCCAGCGCGCGCTCGCAATGAAAACAAAGCCGATGAGATGCATTTTGTATAGTTACGAGTTTTTTATTTTGGTTTTTTTTTGGAGGAGGCAGAGGCTTTCTAGAATTACGGTTAGATCACGTAATTTAATTAAAAGTAACTTTGACATCAGAATAAGAGGGAATTGACGTGCGCCTGCTACGTAATGTTTTCTTTGCACTCTTGAAATGAATGCTTATTGAGACGTGAGCAAAGCGCGAGTATTTCCTTATAGCAGCAAATGTTCGTTGCACTAAAATGTAATCATTACCGAAATCTTCTGTTTTTTAGTTCTCAATTTTCTCGTAAATATTTACATAAATTCAAAAAATTTTTGAACTTTCCTTTTTATCTCTATCGGTAAGCTCTTTTTTTGCCTAGAGTTTTAAATCGGGGATTTCGCTTATAAGGTGAGCACAAGCTGAGAGATGCATATCAAATCAGTAGAAACAGACCGCACTGTTCAGGCAGAGGTTGTAACGAGATGTTACTACTTATTAGGCGCGTATAAATAAATTTACGGAGCAGGCTTACTTTTATTTTTTTTTATCGCTTTCATCGGTCGAGCTTACGACATACATGAATAACAATTTGTATACCGAAAATTTAGGGTAACATAACATTTTTTAAACTCTACAGATTAAATGTACATACAATATCTCATATATGTATGCATTTTAAACTTACTTTTTTAATAGTGACTATATTATAAATCATAAAAAACCCATAGCCACTAACATCCATTATCAAACAAACAAATCCCAACTCAATGCCAACAAACACCGACCATCCACCCAATCAAACCCATTCCTAAAAAAAAGTCATTACCGCACTTCCAGAAACCCCCATAACTCAACCGGAAGCCAGTACGTCAATTTATTTTCACACTCGGTGTTTTCCTCGCGCGTAAACCGGCACCGTAAAACTGCGAGCGCTCCAGCGACTCGTCTCCGCACCTATACATATACACATACATACGCAGCTTTCCGCGTCGCGTAAATCAGGCGTGCAGCCACGCTGGATTTACGAGCCGACACACGGATAATCGACGGCTAATTTATGCGTGCCGCGCGCGCGCGCTGCAGGGGCACGTCTCTCTTAGGCTAATGGGACGCTTCTTATGCGCTTTTGCGAACGGACCTATTCTTGTTTGGTAAACGGGCCGGCTGATTTGTGCGAGCGTTTCGGCCTGGATAATGAGGGTGGACGGGACAAAAGGACGGCGGTATGGGCAGTAATTGCGGACGTAAATTTGTACAGAGGGTTTGTGTGCTTGTATACGATATAGTGTTTATGTGGAATTCTAATGACCTTCCGGGAATACCATTACATTTCAAATCTCGAGAGACGAAACGCGCAAATTTAGCAAAAGAAAAGCACGTCATTACCTTTTGCCTATACACCAACTCCAGACGTGAATTCCCCCGTAAATTAAACAGAACACACCGTTCGGTTTCTCGTTTTTACACAGCTCAGGCGCGCTCGGTATTTAGGCTAATGACGCGCGCACGCGAGCCGCAGTCGGATGTCGAGAAATTACCGAAGATCGCGCGGCTAGTTAAAAATGTTTGCCTGCCCATGCTGCATACTTGTCTGAGCCGATGATGAACAGAGCGCGCGTTCTCTGATTGCCGTTCTAAGAAGTTTCTCGTTTTCGAAATCGCAAATAAACAGGCGGCAATGTGGCAGACGTTTTGACGAGGAGATAATGAGAGATTTATGAAAAGAGAGTATTGTTTTTAGTCTCTGATATACGAATAATAATATTGTTTTTACTGTATTATGCTGGTACGATGGATAATTTCGCAACGCGATCGCGTAATGGAGTAACATTGAGATCATAATGTGGCGATGAGCGATTAGAAAATATCTCGGTAATCGGAAAAATAATGAGCGCATCGAGTAAGCGTAATTCTCACCAGTAGTGGGTAATGAAATGCGAAAGAAAGTTAAAGCACCGCGTTTCCCTCGCGTTAAACGATGCGAAAAAATCGAGCTAATTCGAAACGATTATCTCCTTAATCGTTTACATAGACACTAAACAAAAGATATTTGCAGTATAAAAGATCAATTAATTCAATCAAACCCTTCAAAACAAACGAATACCAAATTTTGTTTCTCCTATCAATAATACATAACTCGAAAAACTATCCAAAAAACATCCCCACCCTAACCAATCCACAATAAACCACCCGAAACCAAAACCCAAAAAACCCACACTTATATACCGCTCAACGTCCTCGCGGCTCGGCGGTCGATCGCCGAATGTCATGTCCTCGACCGCTGCTCTTGGCTCTTAATACCGGCTCCCCACTCTGCCTCAGCGAACGGTACAGTATACCGTTATAACGGGGATACAGCTCCTTTACTCCGGCGTGTGTATATGCATGATCTTCGCCACGTGAGTTTACATGTATTGGTTCTTTTTATAGTGGAGTTTCCTTCTTTGAGGGGAGAGGTGAAGGGAGTTGTGAGTTGCCGGTTGGGTCTGACATCTGGCGGCGGAAGCGTGAAGCTTCGGAGAGTGGATTAGTAGTTTTTGTTGTGGAAAATGCGGTTTTCGAGTTGTTTTGCAGGAGGGAAATGCGGTAGGTGGTTGGGAAAGTGGAATTGGTTGGGTATGGAAGAGGTTTTTTGTTATTGACTTTGTTTGTTTGTGAAATTCGGCTTGTTTTGATAGTAATATTATGTATTTTTTTATCGTTGAATGCAATATTGAAAATTTATATCGAATAAATATTTAATTTATAATAAATTTGATATTAAGAAAATGTAAAAGCTTACTTGGTATACAAAGATTTAAAAATCCATTTTGTGTATTTAATTTTTAATTTTAAAAAAAATATCTCAGTGTCAAGTTGTATTTTAAAAGCATTTGTTTTATATAGAAAATTCGAAACAGAGAGAGATTATGTTCTAAGAAAATACGGTATTACAGTTAATTTGAAAAAATGGAGCTTATTAACAACATTCAATAAAGATCAATATACACATTTATATAAATAGTATCTAGAGAGAACAGAATTTAAACATAATTATTATAACTAAATAAC
>UELX01003186.1:0-25204 GCA_900480035.1 Eupelmus urozonus | reverse complement strand
TTTTGATTCTGTGTGTTTAAAATAGCATTTTACGCATTTTTGAAAATGCGTAAAAGATATTTTACGCACACGTGAATGAAAAATAAATTTGAACATAAAGCTTTTAAATAACGTAACCAAAGCTAGACAAAAAAAAAGGAAGAATAACGCCAAAGCCAACAATACCTCAACTTGCCGAATTCGAGTCCATCTCTTACAAGCCATCCTGCAGCCACAGTCTCAATACCTCTCTCACACACATCCACGTAATCATCCAGAGGCTGGCTGATCCGTCGTCTCATACCGACAGGCAATTGATCGCATTTAGAGTCATTGCACGAGAGCGAGTAGCGCAGCGCGAATTCACAATATACATATATATACATCGAGCCACCCTCGTAGGCCTACAAACTATATAATTGCCTGGCTCTCTCGCGCGCGACAATTACATCCATCTTCTAATTTCTCGGCTCGCCTCGTCTTTCCGCGCACCGGCCAATAACCTTTTCTTACCCGAGCGGCTCACTTTTTCGCAACAATATATCAACGTCGAGCTCTCCGCAGGACTTGAGCGGATGAGGGCCAATTGGCTCGCGGAATATTGAGACGAGAGCGAGATAGAGAAGCGACATGTGGCACTGCGCGTCGTTGATGAAAAACGGGTCAACAGCGAGTTTTCTTAGTTAGCTCTTATTCTGGGGGAACGCCGCTCAGGAATTGCGACGAGGCTCTTTTTATCGCGCTGCTGATGCTATCGTTTAGGATTATTGTATATATAGGGAGCTTCACGCGCTTCTAAATTGAGCTCATGTATTTCATGTGAAATTTTTATAACTACTGATGACTATGGCTTTTGGATGTGGGGCTGTAAATTGGCGTGACTTGGGTTCTGACTGGCCATAGCGAGGGAAATTTAGGAAAAGGGTCGCTTAATTTTTACCGTGGATAATTGGATTTATTGCCTTTTTCGGTGGTCTTTAATTTTTAATGAAGGGTTGCGTAAGGAACGTTTCGATACGGTTATTTGCCCGTTACGGTTGTTATGTGATAAAGGTCGTATTTTGAAAATTTTTTTTTATACATATACGTTGTTTAATATTAGCCTCAATGAAGAAAATTAGTAAATTATTCTAATGACATTTTAAATGAGGGGAAAATTAAAAATTTAAATACCGTTAAAAGTGTATAACTTCTTCAAATTACTATTATTGCAAACTATTCTGAAATTTTTCATGAATTAGGTACATATTTCTTCAACAAATTAACAACGTACGTAATTTAAATTCAAAAATTACATTTAGACACACAGACAGCAAATAAAAAAGTACTTAAACAAAATTTACAAAAGCGGCAAGCCGTGAACAAGAGTGCGACCGCCGAAGCAGGTTAGCGAGGTGCACGTGACGTAAATCACCATTGACACGCTTTTAAAAGAATCCAGGCCTTTGAAACATTCGCGTCCTTGCCTGTTAATCACTGAAAAAGGAACAATCCGACGCGCGCCGATGGGGTTCGGCCAATAGACTTTGCTAATCCGCTCCCAACAACAAAAGACTCCAAATATAAATGGTACCTCGGCTATTATTTAAAATTCAAAGCGTTTTATTAATTTGAAAAATAGCCGTCTCCTTTAACAAACTGACAAAAAAGTCAATCCAAAAAAAGCCATATCCCAACCCTCATACTCTTAAAAGCCGAGCGCGTGCAAACTGGTGTCAGTCATCAGGACACGTATTATCGGTCTTCTCTTATACTCTGGCATCTATATGCTACGCTCGGCGGCAAGGGGGGCAGCGCGAAAACAATGCGCGGAGCGAGTACAAAAGCAGCAATCCCGCGGGATTCCGAGCGCGCTGGATTTTCCGGTTGCGGTGGCTGGTCCAGAATCCGGGCGATGGATAAAGCGCTGTTACTGGATACGCTGCGGCCGGCTGCGCTTCCGCTGTGTTAATCGAGCTTGCCGGTACAGTGTAATGGTTCGTGCGATTTTTCGGGATGCGGACGATTGGGGGGATGGCTAGTGTAATATAATAGTTTTCATTGGCGCTGGATATATTGACGTTTAGTGCTTTTGTAATTTTTTAAAGTTTTTCTAAAGGTTGGCTTGATTCTTGTTATGGTTGGAAAAGATGTTGAAAGAGCCGTGTAGTTATTTGTGGGAGTTGTTAGAATGCTTGGGTTTTCCAGAATAGCCGGCAAAAAGATTTCATGAAAACGAAACAGAACGATAAAGACCAAATTAGTGTTTCAAGAAAACAGTAATTGAACGATATACTTCTTCAAGCAGTTCAAGTGCATTCTTTAGATTAAAAAGCGCCGTAAAACAAAACGCATCGTCCACTAAAACTCCAAAATAATCCATTACGCCCCTTAAAAATTAAAAATTTCAATTACATACCCTCAGCATCCAGCTAGCATCCTAGCTCAACAAACTCTCGTCGACCCCATAAAAAATCCCAGTAACCCGACTAAAATTCCCCCTTTTCTCTCTAGACAGGCAAAAATCGCCGTCTCGCGCAATCTCTAAAAGCTCCTGCAATCGGCAACGAAATAATTCGCCTCCACCTCCCACACACGCTTAGCCATTGCGCAGAGAGAGAGAGAGAGCGCTCGCACTAATAGGTATAATTCCTTATCCGGCTCGCTCGCTGACAAATTTGTCGAAATAAAGCCGGCTATGCAGCTGCACTCCCTATGCGCCTCTGTATACACACACACACACATATATACACATGCAGAGCAACGTACGGCGTATATACATCCGGCGGTTGTTTGCGCGCTTCAAAAAGCGCCTGCAGGCGCGCGCGCGCTTGCGCTTCTTGGAAAGCGCGCGCGCGTATAACCAGCGACATGGCACATTCCGCGTTGCGCGCACTTTTTTTTTGCGATACCAACAAGCGCGCAAGCGGCTGCATCCCGAGAGAGGGAGAGAGATGTTGAACGAGAGGCTGCGCCGCTGCCTTTTTCCGTATATAGGCTCTGTCAGAGCCGATTCCGCTGGAAAGATGCGTTACTGCGCGTATGTGTGTATACTCTTTTGCGCGCCGAGGGTATGTCAGCCGAGTGATTCCTTAGTTTTTTTTTTTTTTTTTTTTTTTTGCTGCTGAGAGGTTTTATGGGTGCAAGCGCGGCTTCTTGGAAAATTGCTGTTTATGGATTCGCGGACGGTTCTGTAAAACTATAAACAGAGCCGATGCTTGATTGATCGCGGTTTAATGAGAGTTGCGCGCGAAAAAATGATGCACGTCAGGGCAGTTATAGATTTATAAAAAAATGAAAAACCAAGCTCTTCCTAAATTTTCTTCCAAACTTTAAAGATCGTTCTACATCGAATCCCGCATCTCTCGCAGCATTCCTCGCTCAGTCCTGACAATAGACAAAGAAACATACCGCGCGCGCAAAAGCATACGCATATCCACAGATCTCGTCATGACACATCCACAGCTCTCTAAGCGCGAGGGTAATAACCGCGCGATTCGAACGCGCCGACCCCGTTTTCACGATTGACTCCTCGTTATTATATATATACATATATGTGCTAGCGCACGCTAAGACTGTTGCGCGCTCGAGCACTATATATCAACGTTACTATATATCCGTATATGTACAGCCGGCTATAGATGATTTCGCAAGTGGCAGCTGCCAATCGAGCCGCAGCGGCGACGTTATCGTCGTTCCGAGTGTTATAGCAAGCGAGAGAGATGCAGCTGAGAAGCGCGGGGTAAGCGACCTAAGAGCCTATGGTTTGCACCTTAGATGTTACGGTTATGGCTAAGGATGCGAGTTTGATTACACGTGTTTACGTAAGGCGGATTGCTGATAAACGCCTAGCTTAGCTTCTGGTAAGAGAGTCAGCTGTTTGGAGTGACTTTTTTTATAACGATGCTCCGGATGTAAAAATCAGTGTATCTAATATATATTTAATAAGAGAAGCAAGTCTAAGCGTAACACTGACCGTGAAGCAACGACATTTTCTGTGGCTATTACGGCACAGCTCTTATATTGTTCCTTATAAGAATACACGCGCGCGCAAAGAGAGCGGTCTTTCTTTTCTTCAGCGGATGATCCATTCTTTCGGAGCGGATCCGCTCAATGGAATCTTATTATGGAGTTAGATATGCGCGCGAGCGCCGAGAGTATCGGGGGAATGTTTTTATTGCATTTATATGCCATTGTCCGGATCTGAATCGTCGCGCAGGAAATAGAAATAAAAGGAAAATTATTGTACGTACAAGAGCGTCGTGCGGAAAAACGTCTATATACTCAAGGTAACTCGCTAAACGCGCTTTAAATTCTCGAAAACCTTATTGTCAAAATTAAATTTAAATCCGCGCACAAACAATTTTTCCTCTTTTATTAACCTAATATTAAAACTATGCGAATATGCATAAGATCTCGGTATTGTATAACTAAAGACAAGCATATGAAATTCCAGGGGAATTCGAAAAAAACATTCGTTGCAGCGCAATATAAAACTCTAGAGCAAGAAATTGCTTCCATGCCGAGCGCGAATATCTCCGCAGACGGAAATTGTTTTTCCGCAGCGGGCCGCGCGTGTATAAACGTAGAGTTGAGCTTGCCTGTTGGCCAGAGGAAATCACGCTTCCATTAACGCAATTAAGGAGGAGCCGACATCCCTACGCGTATACTGTTATTTCGGACCCGTGTCCCATTGTGAGCGAGATAGATAGAGAGAGAGAGAGAGAGAGACAGTCAGGCCGAACTCGAGGAGAACGGACATATGTATGTGTGTGTATACGACGTCGACGACGGGCCATGATTGCGAAGGAAATGAGATCAAGTTTAAGTGGTCATCGAGCCCCGCTCTCCTCGTATAAGCTCGCTCTCTCGCTGAAAGGGTCCGTGAATCGTGTGTGATGCGTAGAGCGCTGATGATGCGCGCTGTTGCTGCTAGCTGCTGGCTGCGTAGGCTCGACGCTCGTCCGAATGAGAAGGAAGAACTCGAGAGAGGAAAAGCGAACTTCTTTCGACTGTTTTAAGCAGCATAGTCATGACCGATTTCCTAAATAAAAGCATATGTATGAAATAAAGAAGAAAGAGAATTTGCGAGTGTGCTTTTACCTTCGCGATCTAATCAGTTACAATAAAGTAATGCTACACTTTAAATGATAATTAATTATGAGTAAATGTCAAAAGAACTACCAAGATAAAATATATATTAAAAAATTATTAAAGTTTTATAATTTATCGGAAAAGATCTTATTATTTTAAGAATGCCATCACTGTTAATAAAACATAATGCTTAGTTTTTTATTTGGTGACGGATAAAGCTAAAAAAGCGTTCAGGAGAAGGGGATGTAAAAAAATGTAGTCTCATTTTTAAGAGACATTAAAATAAAAAATAAAACTATTTTATTTATTAAATTTCTCTATTTTAATACCAATAAAAATATATGTATATTTTTGGGATTAGCAGTCAAATCAATTGTACGTTTTTGGTGAAAATATAAATTATAATAATTATAATATGTAAAAATATTTGTATATACAACTTATAAAATTAATATAATTAAAAACAACCTGATAAGTAAGTCAATTAAGTATATAAATAAATATAAAAATTTTAAGAAAATAATTTTGTTTTTTCATTGGATTCTAATACTTTCCGTTAATACCAATTAATAAAATTGAAAAAAAATAATAGTGACTACTTTATAAAAGGGTAGATACACCGGTTGCGGTCCTTGACCTATCCATAATATTTTTGAAAACAACTGTAAAATCATATGTGCTACAAAACTAATATATCGCTAAGAATAAACAAAATAATAATTCAAAATTATGATGTTACGTGATGTTCATGAACTATTACAGTTTGACCACAAATGGTGCACCTATATTTGTGATAAAAATTGTAAATAAAAGTACTTGTTATTGCCTAGAAACTTTTTATTTCGATGAAAGTATTAACTTTGATCCTTTAGTTGTTTGATATTTTCACTTTGCAAAAGGGCTCACAGCCTATCGAATTGAATAAATAAATAAATTAATAAATCGATAAAATTTGTAGAATAGATTAAAAATACCAGTTATTTAAGATTGCTTTCAAAAATAAACATTTATTTCAAAATTAATGCTTACGAGCTGTACCTAAAACCTAACGATCTCTATCCTATACACCGATTGTGTTTAGGTATAATCATAAGATTTTTTCAGCGCGTTATTAAGTTTTGTGTACAGTATCATCGTAATAGTACCGTAACGGATTCTGCTTTTCACGTAGCAAATTCAAGATGTCTTTTCATTTACATCATTACATGATTCCATTTTGTTTTGTTTTTCTTCTGCACATACGTATATTACAATTAATTTTCGTAAACACTAGTACGCACTTAGACACGAGAATAACCCGGCGATCCACCATTTATGAATCTTTGCATAATCATAATTTGCAGTCACACATTCTCTCTAAATAATATCTCTCATATCTTATTTCATTCTTTTGTTTTTTTTTTTTTTTAGTTTTCTTTTGCACATACGTATTTTCTTATAAAAATTCTTTACAACATACGCCCACCCTAATACAAATCGAGATTTCGTTTCTCTTTTATCAATCTTTTCTTAAATCTGTCACTACTACTCTTACCACTAACTTTTCCATCGAAGAGCTTTTTTAAATGACAGTACCTTAGATGTCGATATCACATTTTCGGTAAGTGCCAAGAGGCTTTTTAATCTTCGACCACGTTGGTTCAGACAGCCTCTACAGCGGAGCCTTTTGCAGCTTGTACTAGTTCGTTGAACGAAGTTTCAAGACAATGTCGCAGTTCCGCATAACTAACAATGAGCACGCTTTGCTCATCCCGAGATACTAGACATATCTGCAAAAATAGAAACCAAATACATCAGCTAAATTTTGTTATCGAAAGATTTTACTTAAAAAAAAAAAAAAAAACATGCTCTTTTGAAATTCAAAAAAATGATAAAATAAACAATTCTTTCAACTTACTTTGTCTGGGGCACCGACATCTAATTTATTCAAACACGATACGACATGAGCTAAATCTAACCAGGGCCTTCCATCAGTTGTGACTTGATGGAAAACGTAATCTCTAAACAATTTGAGCATGTAACGATCCCCGGTTTCGGACCATTGAGGATCAAGATTGAGCTCAGGCCGCTCGTTAATGGCGGCCAGCTTTACAATCAGCCTGAAGAGTCTGCCGTTTTCAAGCTCTTTCGTTAGTTCATTCTCAAGGACATCTGAACAGAGCTGAGCCGCATCCAATTGAGTGTAGAATCGCGCCCCAATCATCGGCATGAGATCAGTTACGCTCTTTCGAGGTTGATTTGACAATAAATATCTAAAAGACATAAGTATGAAAATATTAATATTAATGGTATTTCATTAGATGTAAGCTAATATTTTAAGATTTCTAAAAAGTCTAAAACATTTACCATTTTAAACCCATGAAAAAGTTATGATTTTTTAGAGTTTATAATGTAGATGCTTTATTTTAAACTTGTGGTCAAAAGTAATAAAAATACATAAAATATTAGCTTGATCTGTAAATACATTATATACTTGTAATTTCTTCCAACTAACTTGATACAAGCAGGCATTATACAATTACATATTAAGAATACTTCTTGATGGACACTTGGTATTAATCAAACAAACCCTTTTTGTTTATTTATGACATGCTTTTATCATTCTTAATAGAATTGATTTCAAAATTAAATAAATTTTTATTCATCCTTGAGAAATACTTCAGAAATAATATTTTAATTGCAATGAGATTTTTAGTTAAGTGAAAAGTTTCTAAACTTTCTATTGATGTACTAAAAAAATAGTGTCTACTTATAAATTGCCTAAGGGTGGATTAAAACTTGGATTTTTAAGTGCATTTCTTTCAATAATTGGAGATACAAAATACAAAAATTTGTGCAAGTAATTGACAACTTTCGCCTAATAAAAATAAATTAAAATCCCTTATCAAGCAAAACCTTGTGTATTCAAGTCACCTTCGCAAGCACAGCATAAATAATAATAGAAGGGGAGTTTTTGATGGCTGTAAGGAACGAGATAAGTGAGTGACCCACAACTAGAGACGCGCTAAAACTTTGGAATACAAACAGTATGAGATTCCGAAGATCCGTTGAGTATGAGCGAGAAACGAGCTCGAGGGAGGCCTGCATGTTGTCGCGGTGGACGGCAAGAAGACTACGGCAGGCCAGCGCCAGGACCAGCTTGCCCAGCGAAATTAGGTCCTCCTGCTGATAGTGTGGCACCAGGCTGTGAGGGTTGGCCTGTGTGTTATCGTACGCTACGACGTCCGGCACCGCAGCGCAGCCGAGACGCAAACGTGTGCGGGAGGTCAGTAATACTTTGGTCGGGTCCAGGCATCTGTACGCTAGGCCTGAAAGTGTGAATGATGAATATGAATATGTTTACTGTATTAATATTGACCGAATATTTTTAATTTTTAATAATTCTATTACATACAATTTTTTAAATATTATCTCAATAGATTTTTAAAGCTCTGTTGAATTCTAATTCAATAGATTTTTAAAGCAACTTTCTGCTTAAATGAAAATATATAGTGTTTAGAAACGATTTTAAATTATAGAAATGGCTTTATAAGATTATTACCAGCTATTTTTGTTTACAAAATTATTTTTAATTATTAGATATTAAAATAGAAAGTAATATTATTAAGGAAACCCTACTTAAGATTTCAAATAAAATCCTTAAAGATACTTAATTTTGTAATAAGTACGCAAAAAATGCATCCTACAAATGATTTCTAAAATTAAAGATTCAAAGAAAATTTATTGAAAAATATTTATTAAATAATAATTATTTTTTAATTTTAACATACCAGATGCATGGATCACACGAAGTGCTGCAGTTAATTGAATAATATAGCTCCAGATAAGACTTTCTGGAAGCATACTATTGTGCTGTTGTCTCAGCATTGTGTTTTTCGTGTGACTATAAGGTCTTGGGGCATTTGGATCTGAAGAAAAAGCATCAGAATAACCATTGAGTTCAGTCGTAGAGAAATGTCTATTCAATAATGTTTCTGATCCCGCATGAAAATCATAAACAAATACTATGGCTAAAAACATATGAAAATAGTAGTTTAATTTGTATCGTTATAAACTGTAAATGGAAAGTTGCAAACAAGGTACTTACAATTATCCCCAAAAGCTTTTGTAGAAAAAATATCTCTTAATTGAATGAGATTTGTGTGTGCCAATTTTTTCCATATCTCCACCAGAACCATACATTTTGTATTTGTAAGTCTGAACTCTGTAAAAATAATAATTTATAGTACTTTTCGGTAGGAATGCGTAAAAGTTGAATCTTAAATAGGGTCGTTAATCACTCAAAAAAGAGAATTATTTTCATATACATATTTAGTAGATACAAATGGCATTTAAACATTTTTTTAAATTTGCAAGATATAAAATTCTTAAAATTGTGTGCACACTATTTTAACAAATTTATTTTATGTTTTTAAAGTATTTTCCAAACACGTGCAAGGAAAAGGCCCGATTTTGATGCATATAGAGCGCGTAGAATTGCAAAAGTTCCGAGCGCCCCAACAGAGAAAATAGTAATGAATTATAATTTTTCATTTTTATTCTTTTATTATAATATTTTCTGATACTTATGATTTCCACTTTGAATCTATGAATTCATAAAGCCCCGGGAGAAGAAGATAGAATGTAAAAAGCTTCTTGAAGGACTATAATTTTTGTTTGTTTGTTATGTTGATATCTGACTTCGATTTAATTTATAGTAAGGGACTTATTGTCAGCTTTGTCTAAGCCCAAAATTAAATCAGTTTTACAAAAGTTTTTTAATGTAAAATTAAATTTTTTTAAATTTGGTAACTGAAAAAATTCTGCTTATTTTGTAATTTATTTTTTTTTATCATTCAATGTCAGTATAGCGGATAATTCAAAATCCTCTATTTCCTAACTTTTTGATATTTTAAATTCTTTATTGTATGGTTTGCATAAAAAAGGGCTTTAAACGCACTTATTAGTAAAAATACTATGTATACTACAGGGGGAAAGGGTTTTTCAAACTCCAATGATGATTTGAACACTTGTAATACCTAGGGCGTCTTGAATGCAAACTCCCACTCGTGCTCAAACATCATCACATAAAAAAATCCGATTTTCTCCTCTATAGTATAATACACTATTAATGAATTCTTAACTTTATATTGATATTAAACATTATTACTTAATAATATTTAGCAAATTCATATACATAAAATTTTCAAGTTATTTAAAAAAAGATTGAATTAAAGATATTTTAACAAATTTAAAAGTTAAAAGTCATGTACCATGAACTCTTCGTAAACAATATTTTGTTCCATTTTTAATATTAGTAGCTTTATATGTTGAAGAGTTGTAGCCCAGTACATTTGATACTGGTTTATGTAACAATTCCAGAGGAACCAAATCAGTGTAGTTTTCTACTTCGGCAGGTATATCTGGATATTGTACATGATCTGGTTGAGCTAAAGTTAATGCATTTTTCTGAAGAATTTCCATTCGTAAAGTTTCATTAATAAAGAAACTTGGATTTTGTGATGGTGGTGGTGATGTTGATTCTGTAGAATTGTTAGATGCTGGCTTGGCAGCTACTTTCATTTGTTGTAAGTATGATGGTGTACCTGGATAAATGTATGCTAATGGTGGAGGTTCTGCATTGCCAACCTACAAAATGATTATACAATAAATATTTTAATTTTATAATAACAATAAAAGTCATTAAATATTTAATTTTTCCCCTTGAAAAGTAGTAATAGAAAGTTAATCACACATTCTTTGAAATATTTAATATTAATTGAAAATATAAATAATTTATGCTGTAACTCAAAAGCAAAAACCATTAATTATTATATTACATTTTAAAGATATTTTAAATTTAATTTCTACTTTGAAAATTTCTACACTACTATTAAACTCTGTAAAATAGTTATTTATAGCTTACAATTTCAGGTCCTTCTTCTCCAACAACAGCAATGGCAGGATCAACAACAGCATTCTGAACGTAGTAGTAAGTTGTACCTCCAACATTTTCTTGGGAATGATAAGAATTATTAAAGATATTGGGTGATGTGTTATTGCTATTTGCAATACCTCTTCCATGCATAAATTCAGGACCGGCCACGTTGACTTTTTTCGTTGCATCCAAAGACAAATTTGAAAGATGCTTGGTCACATTGATTGTATTTACTGCTATATTTGGAGTCTGCCGATTCTGCAAAAGTTACAACAATATAATTGTTGCATTTTGCAAAAATTTAACGCTATTTCATCTATAATCATTCTTACATAATACTAGCCTCCTACTTATTTCAAATACATGTTAAAACTCATAAGAATGATGGAAAAAAGCAGTCTAGTAAGAATAAAAAAAAAATTTGCAACAATAGTTAACTGACCATGTAGGTGGCAAGCTTTGACTCCAGGGGCAGCCCATTGGTCTGCGGTGTGTAAGCAACGAACATCGATGGGTCCATGTCTCCTTCGAAAGCTGCATCTACTACAGCCCCAACAACAACAGCAACAAAGTCTCTCAAATTGCAGTAATAAATTACAGTGGTAGCAGCGAGTTTTCAACAACCTGCTCGCTCTTACATCCCCCAACAAAAACACTCAACAATCCATCAACAGCTATACAGTATATGTATATATATATATATATAAACATATATATATGTATAGATAGAAAAAAAAAGAATGAAGGTAGAAAAAGGAGTGAGTTTTATAGTCGCTTAGCTTGACAAAGAAGCCTCTTCTCGCTGGTCGCGTAGTTGTGTGTAGATATATATCACAGGGCTTTCTCTGAGAGCGGTCCTATATATCGGCTTGGCCGAGCCAGCAACAATTGACGACGCCGCCGCTGCGCGCAGAGAGCGTCCCTCGTATATATCTAAATCGTCCTCGTCGTCGTCGTCGTCTCCTGGAGAAGCGAAGGACCAGCCCCGGGTGCTACATCCTGCTGCCTGGGAACACTGCGAGCGACAAAGCATCAGCTATGTAATCGCTTGGCGAACTCTCCACCTCCTCCTCCTCTCTCTCTCTGGCTCCTCTCCTCTACGTCTAGATATATATATATACACACAGTACACACAGTACACACAGGCAGAACGCAACTGCCCAGAGTGCGTCGTTCGTGTGTGTATATAGAGGCGTATATAGGTATACACAAGCCACCACCGCCGCCGCCGCCGCCGCCGCAACGTCAAAAAAGACGGAGCAAGGGGAAGAAAAAAGAAGAAATAGGTAAAATATCTCGCGCTTGGCCGATGCGTAAAAGTATAGTAGCGCGAAAAGTCGCTTAAGGACGCGCGCGCTCCGAAATTTTCTCAGTGTCTCTCCCTATAGCTGCTACGGCTCGGCGTTTAATCGGCGTCGCGAGCGCGCCTGTATGTATATGTATACAAAGACCGCCGACGACGACCAAGTTGATCAGTGTGTATCTATATAGCAGCTTGCCGTGCGCGTATAGGAGTAGAGGGGCGCTCTCTCGGACGTTGTGTGTAGGTATATAGATACATGGGGAAAAAAGAGCGCTCTCTGGCAGGGGGAGAGAGAGAGAGAGCTGGATATACGTGCGCGAGCACAGGGAGCGAGGGCGAGGAAAACAGCTGCGCTCTACGGCGGCGGCGGCGGCGGCATTACTGTTATTATTATTGGCTCTTTCGCGTATGGGCTATCCTGTGGAAAGGACGATATGCATCATCCCTCGCTTGGGCTATTACTTATATACCCTCGACTTACTACATACACATATTTATGCCAGCGCGATGCGAATTTATATTAAAGCTCGCAATTGGAATAATTGAAATTTGCGCGAGAGCGGCGCCGATTGATTTTTCGCTAGTGATAACGGTACTTTTCGCGCCGCGAGAGAGAGAGAGAGAGAGAGAGAGAGAGAGAGAGAGACAGAGAGAAAAACTAGGAGGAGAGACATAGAGAGAAAGAAAGAGGATTAAAAAGGAAAGCTAGAGAGAATCGCGCACTATACGTGAGAGAGCGGAGCACGAAAAAGAGGAGTAAGCGGAGGCAATGGCAGCTGATTTTGACAATGTAACCGGGGGGCGGGAGGTGGGGGGGGCGCCTCTCTCTTATATATTATACCTGCGCGCGGGCGACTGTCTGTCTCTGTGCTGCGCCCCCGGAGCCCGGCCGGAGGAGGAGAAGAAGCAAACCAGCAGCAGCAGCAGCGCGTCCCTTTAAACTCTCTTCAAGGCAGCGGCAGCAGCAGCAGCAGCAGCGGCGAAGGCAGCGGCAGCTCTTTAATCGCCTTGACGTCCCATCGGTGCGAAGACACAAAGCGCGCGCGCGCGCGGACCACCTTAGTACTTGCGCTGCTGGCTCTCTCTCTCTCTCTATCTCTCTTTCTGCTGTGCTGCTCTTCCTCTCGCGGCTGCTTCTCCCCCCACGTCCGCCCCGGCGCGCACGACCGTGAATTTCGAGGAGCCTGCGCGCGCCGCTCCGAGGAAGGGAGGCCGTAAGTAAGTGTGTCTATGTGGAGGTGAGTATATAGGTGCGCAGGGAGCCGCTGCGACTATATGTGAGGGATAGGTAAGGTTTATGTGGGTTTGAAAGTTTAGGAGGGATTTTCGGATGGCTTGAAGCTTCATAAAGGCGAGAGTGATTTTTTTATTCTTTTAGATAATAAAAAGTGGTGTGAGAGCGTTGCAAGTGATGCGCGTGGGTGGGATTCAACTATTCAAGATGGTTTAGCTGGATTTCAATGGTTTTAGTGGGTAGCTAGGTGAGATAGGAATGTTAGGGAGACTTGAATGATTTCATCTCATTTGGTGTTCAGGATTTTGTAAAAAAATTTGCAAATATAATGTATTTGAAAAAATATTAGAATTTGTTTTTTGATTTTCAAAAGATTAAAGTTTATTTCCCATCATTTCTATAGATTATAATCTTTTACTTAATTTTCTTAAGAATATTTAGATTTTATAAATTATTAATCAAATTAGTTTGATAAATAATATATTTAAAACGTTTATCTAATTTCAATTATTTTATTTTGAGTATTACAAATATTAATTTAATTGAAATATAATTTAATGTTGTTCAAGATGTTTAATACAACTTTGGATAAAAACTTTTATGCTGATATATTTAAATTATATATAAATGTTTAAGAACCGTTATCATTATCATGATTCTAACTGTGATATATAGAATTTTGTAAGTCTAGTAGAAATAAGCTCCAAGAATACATAAAATAATCTAAAAATTTACAGGAAATTAATCAGTTTCAAGTATCATAAAAATTATAGATTAGAAATATAACATCGATTTTTTATGTGTTTTTTTTATCATTATCTACTAAAATAGAAATCACTTCACAGACGGATCTACAACATGAAAATGAAAATAATAATAAAATAAGAAAAACAAAGAATGAATATTCCTCATTGCAATTGCAAGTGCAACAGAAACACTAGTACAAAGTGTTTATTGCCGTTCAATCTGCGTGATTGATTTGTAAATATTTTACAAAGCGCGTATAGATCAGCGACCGACAGAGGGCGCTTGTGTACCGGCAGATGCTGTCGCACTAGCTGCTAGCAGGTTAGGCTTGGATTTTGGAGTTAGAATTTAGTTACGGGAACATTCGACGAAGCGACGGTTGTCTCAGAGTTTGATTATCGAAAATTTAATTAATCTATCGTTAACTGTTAGTAAATACGAAGATGATTATTCCTGTGCGTTGTTTCACCTGCGGAAAAGTAATCGGCAACAAGTGGGAGGCCTACCTAGGCTTGCTGCAGGCGGAATATACCGAAGGGTAAACTTAACCTCTTTAATCTCATGCTGTTTTGGACAATCTTACGGATTTTCATAGAATTTAATTAAATTTCTCTTAAAATATCACTTAAATAATGATATTTGATAAATTTTTTGTTTTTAATGTTTTTGTTAAGTTCTAATAATTTTTATGATATTAATTTAAATACAATATTAGCAGAAGTAGTTGAATTTTCTTTTCAAGTTTTATGATAAAAAATATCAACATTTTACTAAATTCTTTAGCAGTTTATTTTAGTATTTAATAGAAGTATAATTTAGTCTAATTTTTCCTAAAGTGAAATCGTTTGATATTAATGTAATTAACAAACACATTAAATACTAAAAAATATTTTTTATTATATTACATATTAAAAAAATTATATAATTTTATTAATATACGCTGAATTGAGATCAAATCTAACTTTATTAATTAAACAATTTTTCAAAAAGTTCTTCATAGAATCAGAAAATAATTAGAATATAACGTTTTTAGAAGACTGAATAAGGTCAAAACTTAATTGATTTATATTTGATTAATTGATTCATTGTTGGACAAGTTTATGATCTTAAATACAGAATGCAGAATTTTAATTCAGGAGAAATTTTGTTATTTGATACTTTGACCATCTAAAAATCATCCAAAAAATTGTTGGTTTTTTATAATTATTATTGAAAAATGCAAGAGTTAAAATTAAAGTACAATTATTTGAAAAATAGAAGTTGAATTGAAAAATCGTAAATTTTGTTTTTATTTCAAGCAGCTACATTGTATCAAATTACATACTTGATATGAACTTGGTAAAGAAATTCAACTAGGCCTGACTCTAATTATTTGAATTCTTTTAGATGTACCAAATTAAAATTAATTTGATATAGAATAAGTTATTTTTATATTTTAATATAATTTTATTGAATTTCAACATATTAATGTAATATGTTTTCTGTCTTTTAGTGATGCCTTAGATTCTCTGGGATTAAAGAGATATTGTTGTAGAAGAATGCTTCTTGGTCATGTGGATTTGATTGAAAAACTTTTGAATTATGCACCTTTGGAAAAATAAATTTAGAAACACTTTACTAAATTTGACGTCAAATAGGCAGTCCAAAAACAGCTTTATGTCTGGATTTGTGAAAATAAACAGAATAGATAAAAAATACATTGCACTTATGTGATTTTTAACTTCTAATTTTATGTACAGATAATTGTAAGTCATGTTTGTAATTATTCTACATATTTATAATAAACAGATTTTTAAGTAAATTAATTGTTTATTCGTTATTGAAAATGAATAAGGCAAATAGAAAATAGTAAACACCATTTTTAGAGTATATTAAAAAAACTTTATTTTTTTTTAAACTAAATAAATTTAAAACGTATTTACAAAAAATAGCTTTTTGATATACTTGTATATAAAAAGTCATTTGAAATTTAGCACCTATTTAACATTTCATACTTTATAAACTGTTTTTAAGGCTATGCATGTATAATGTCGTGTATGGCACTTTTTGAGCCAAATACTAAAGCAAAAATACCAATTATGACAATGATAACATTTTTCATTGCCACCCAATGAAATCTTCCAAATCCAATGTCCCAGTACGTTACTGTTTCAATGAACACGGGAATCAGAAGACCCAAAATCGAAAAACAAAATGCACCTATAAGTCCAATGAAGGGAGAAATTTGCGGTACAGCTACAGCCAGTAAAACTGTAAAAAAAATGTTCATTCATGTAAAAAAGAAACTTATATTTCGTATATTGAAATCGCGCTAAAAAGTAAATAAGTTTTCTAATCTATAAAAAGCTTATATTCTTTTGAACTTAACTTATAAACGAATAAATTAATTATAAGCAAGCTAATTTTCTAATAGCAAAGTATTATTAATCTTTACAATAAGTTATCAATCTTAACATTAGCATATATAAATTTTTCTTATAATATAATTTAAAACCAACTACATAATGTTAAACAATTATACACACCTGCACCGGTAACCAGGACTGTCCTTAACATGTAATTGGCAAGAGTGGGCTTCTTCTGGAAGCGCTCTTTAATGCCTCTCCAGGCAATATCAAGGCACACATAAAACTGCAAGCCAAAAGTGCAGTAAACCGCTAGGCCAATAAAAATTTTCACTATTTGTGCAGGACTGAAATAAAATATTGCTGTTACATTCGTTATACTTTATTTTACTATTATCGCAAAATAATAATTAAAACTTACATTTCTTCTATTGGTAAGTTTAATGTAATACTGTCTTTTGTGTCATCACCATATGCGACGTATCCTAAAAAGCCAAGAAGAATATAGATCATTGTTACTCCTGACATTCCCTTATTGAGTACTCCGCAGATTCCAACAAAATGCTGTGGCGTTTTCATTTGGTTTTCCAACGGCATCACCACACCTAAAAAATCAAGCAATTCATTAACCAAATTCTGAACAAGTTTGAGCATAATAGTTGTTTATTAAACGAGAATGTTTTGCAAAGTATCAATCGAAATAAAGAAAATGAGCTTACCGATAGCCTCCATGGCAAAAATTGTTATACTGAAAAAGGCGGGAAATTCCGTGATGTTGGCCATGTACGGGGTTTTAGTAGTGTCGATGCCATCCATTTTATTGACAAGATAGTAAAACGTGATACCAAGCCCGGTGCCCATAAAGACATTGGCCACCATGGAGACAGGCGCAAGGTATTTGAGATCAGGTATCCAGCTAAGCAAAATCATCGGCAGTAAGAGCGCAGCTATCACAATCCTTACCTCCAGTGCAGTACCGAAGTAGTGATCAATTAACTGCTTGAAGTTGGCCGCCACTATGACTGCGTACACGCTGCAGGTACCGTAATATGTTACGAACAGACTTATTTGAATAAGATACCTGCAATTTGAAGCAAAAGCAATAATTAGTGTTTTTGTCTGAAGGAAATTCTTTGAAGTTTTGCATTATGCTAAATCATCTTAAACGGATCTATAGTAGCGTGTTATATTCCAAAACACAATGGCAGTTAATTAATTTTACAATTGATTGTCTGTTAAAAATTTGACTAAAACTTTTAAATTAACTTTAAATAAAATATATGTTGAAAAAATCTTTTAAGATGTTAACGATTTTCAACTATTCTCCATAAATGCAACTATTATTAAAAATTTTAATAATCTTAGAAATTTATTGCTCCATAAAATTATTATAATTATTAATAAAGTATACATATCATCTTATTTTCATTGTATTTTGTTGTAAAAATGGATTTTTTTCACCTTTTTTTTAAATATCAAAGAAAGAAAAAATTCATTAACATAAATTCAATTATAGTTTGTTGTTTATTATGATCATTTACAATTTTTATGTAAATCATTATCATCAACTTCTTTTATTATTATTTAAATTTATCATGCTTTTCATTTTAACTTGTTCATTTTTCGGTTCAATCATAAAAATTAAAAAAAAAATATTAATATGATAATTAGCAAAGCAATTTCGCTAATTTATGTATAGCAAAAATTATAAGACAACGTTAAGTGATACATTACAAACGTCGCCATTTGAATAATTAATACAACTCATCCGTTCGAGCTAGTTATGCTTCGAAGCTTCAATTAAAATTATATATGTCGGTTAAAAATCGGACAAAACCAGAATACTAAGTATTTGTCCTCCATTCTTAAAACGTCAAATGAACCGCAGCAAGAAAACGAGTTGATTACAAACTGGATACTCACAGACAGTACCAGATATTTTTAAATGCAAAATCCCATTACTGTCATATCATTTCTTATCCGGTTTTCTCCCACTCTTCCGTCGCATCTTTATTATTTAGAATTTAAATATTATGTTAAGATTTTCCAATATTGATAAACATTTCATTTCATTATTAATAATTTAAAAATTATCTATTTATTTATTTATTTTTTTTTTTTTTTTGACCAGTCAGTTTTATTAAAAAAGAATTCATTGAGTATGTAATATATGAAATTATAAATCATTTTGATGCATACAATTCAATTTTACAGCTCATGCAAATAAAAATTTTTCACTCATTGACCGTAGTACAAATTAATTATGGGCAAATAAATGATTGTAATATTACCTCGACGGTACAGCAAAACCACGCGCCCATTTCGGACCGCTCGCAAAGGCATGCTGGGCAACGTCTGCAAAAGTCATTTCCGACCTCCGCGTTTTGTAATAAAGAACATGGGCGCATTTAACCTGAAATAAAATTTAAACAGAAATAAAGGATTGCCCATATAGTGCAAGTTTAAATCATGATGCTGTATATCAATTTTTTTTCGTTTGATCAGAGGAATAGATTTAGATTGCATAACTGCATTAAATCGTGGCTGTTTTTTTTTTTTATTTCAAAGAAGTGTTACGGAAATTGATATAATTTGATAATGTTTCGGTCAACAACGTATTAAGAATTTTAAATATGAATATTTTAAGAAACCAATGATTCTTTTTAATGTCATTGAATTATTATTAATTGGAATATTTTCTCCAAAACACGATATTTCCATTTAAATCCCCTCATTTGAGTCAGCAAGTTTATTAAAAAAGAAATAATACTTACAAGAATATATGCACAGTGCGTGCAAACGAATGCGACAAGTATAGTCGCAAAAATTCCTACTACTAATCCGGCACTTTTGAAGGCGACGGGCATTGCTAAAATTCCAGTTCCTAGAGAGGCTTTTAGAAGGTGGGTTAACGTATCACAATCTCTGCAAAATAAAATACACTATTAAACATTGTTTCCAATCAATCAATCTGCAATCTTTCTTAAATGAATTTTTCCTTCCCATGAATTTTAATCAAATTGTTTACTGGCGTATGCTATAACTAAATTAAGCACTGAAACCCTGGAAGAAAATTATCCAATTCCGTCTTGATGTTCAAGTGGTTATTAAGGAATCAGAATTCATTGAGTGAATTCGAGAATAAAAAGAAAGTTTTTAAAGAAAATTGATTCCTAACAAAATCGTAAGAAATGAGTTCTCAAAAATAATTATTAAACATTTTACACCCAAAACATAATGTGTTTATAAAATGGAACAATGTAGTTGATGACACGTACACATTTTGTTTATATTCGATAGGTAATAAATAAACTAAATCTACTCACGTCGTTGGATTCGCAACCTTGCGCTCCGTGAAGGGATCGTAGCTTTTTCCATCTCGTGCGGCACTTTCAACATCCCGCGCGGCAACTTGTACTTTGTACCTGTAAAATCGAAAAACCAATTAAACTTTTAATCAAAAAAACGGTTTCTTCTCAAAAAGAAAAATAAAAACAAAAAATAAAAAATAATAAACGCAAGTCTCACGTTCAGTAACAAAACTAGTACACTCGACATTATCGATTCGCAATTCGAAATAGAAAACTACATAGTATTTCCAATTACTCTGCATAATTTTTCATCGTGACAGGCGATCGGCAAAGTGTACCGGTAATCCACACGCTTCTATTATTCTCCTTGTCCTCGTCCCACATGCATTTTCCCGGCCACGCTCCGGCTTATCTCCACGCTCGATCCTTTCTTACACCAATTGCGCACCCACGCATACGTACACTTGTCTATATATTTGCAAGAAAAACGTCGCGCAGGCATAAACGAATCACTAGTCGTTTAATTAATGCGAACGCGAAAAGGAATGAAGCGAGCCTGGGGTCGCTGCACTCCTTTTTAAATCCTCAGTCGAGCTGGCGAATCGACGTTTTTTTGACGAAACATTGCCGCCACCGAATCGCGCGATTGGCTCAGCGCTCGGACGTTCGTCAAACAAATGTTGCTGCGCTGTGCGAAGCGTGCGCTTTTTATTTTCTCGTATTGTTTCGTTAAATATTTTTAATCTGGACGTCTTTATCGGCGCGCGTATAATTTTATGCTCGTTTAGTAATTTTCCGGTTAGTCGCCTCAGAACTCGTTTTCAGGATAAATTTTATTTAATTGATACTTTAATGATGTATATGAAATGTTTGTATGCTAAGTGTTATAAAAATTATATTAAATCAATTTATGTGCAATAGAATCAATCGTTATTTTATAGACTTAGTCTGGTTAGAATAGTTACGGTGAGATACTTAATGATGAAATATTTGAAATGAAAACAATGAAATTCTCTGAGTTAAATGAATGTAAGAATTATGATAACGCCACTAATCGCTTCTTCAAAACAATAACTCAAGCAGAACTATTAATATAATTGTCTCGCAATCAAGACCACCCCGAGAACTATTCCGCAACGCCATCGGCGCCAATCTAAACATCAAATTTCATCACAATCCAAAATTCAAAGTGCTAATTACGACAACAATTCCGATCATCTCCGATGTACCCCAACAATCCGCATGTTATTGTTGCGTGTAGCTTGGCGGTAGTTGCCACTTTTGAAAATTTGTTTTGCTCTTTCGCCGAGGCTCTGATATGCACGCGGAGCTGCGCTCAGGCTTGTGAAATGCGCCCGCGATTACGCGTTACTTAATAATCGATGCGCCGCGCGCGGACGGCGATGTGTCTTTTGTCGATCGCTCGCGGCTCTCTCAGTGTCACGAGCCAGCTCGGTAATAAGGTCGATGTCGAGGAAAGCCGATCTTAGTGCAAGCGCTCGTGAAATTCAAAGCAGCTGTAACTAGGTGTCGTCTAGTGCTTAATGAACGTTATTTAAGTCTGTTACATTGTCTGAGAGAAAAGATAGTTGGGACGTTGACTGGAGAAACTGTCACGTGTAATCGTTCACTGACAGATTGACTTTTTTTAAATTACAGATATGAAATAGTAAATTTCGTTAGAATGCCAGTTAATATCCCCTTGAATAATACGTTTAATAATTAATTAGTATTTGATGGTAAACAGAATTTAATAATAACAAGGTTTGCATACAAAACTGCTCTATAAACAAGATGATTATTAATGTGGCACGTTCTGCGATCGAACCGAGGCTGATTCCTTCGTTTTTGTAAATACTTAGCTGAACGTTAATGTTGAGTAATCTTAAAAAATAATCTTGTATAAATTTATGCAACATATCAAACTTTTGCTTTGCACTCTTGAGCTTTTAGAAGAAAAATCGCATTTTTTCTTAACCCGTGTTGTAATGCTCTGAACGATAATCTGCACAAGTTCTTTATATTCCACGGTTCAATATGTTTTCGTAAAGATGGTCTTATCAATTGCGCAAACTATCTACTTTATTAATTGAGTAATGTAATCGATAGACGTTTACTTGCAATTTTGTTTTTTCTCCAGAAAATAACAGGTCAGTTACTCAACGGAAATTAAATATTGTTTGGCATTGAAATTTTATATGATTACAAAAAAGTGTACGAAACTGTTTGTCATTGTTAGCGAAGCTAGAAAATGAGTAAGCTTACAATACAACTATAAACTAAAGCGCCATTGCTTCCTTTCATCACGATAATAATTTTACAACCGAACCGAAAGTCTAAATCTCCGTGGCAATAATTCCTTATCCAAATTCAAAATCCACCTCTTCCTTTCAGCAAGCCACACATAATCGCTATTTTTGAAAGCTTACTTGGGAGTGAGAACTCCATCCTTTAGCTCGGATCCGTCGTTTGGGAGGAAAGTGTCCAACTCCGTGGGTGCTTTGTGATTTTCGTCAACCTGCTGTAAATCATAACACAAAATTAGACTCGGCCTTGCCAACACCTCGCACGCGCGCTGTCATTTACAATTTTCCGACAGATACTTACCACCATCTTTGTGTTTTTTTTTTTTTGTTCCCTCGGTACTTTCAAAATACTGCAACAGAAAATAAACACATAAATTATTAATTAATTTTTCACGGCGTAAACAAAAGGTTCTACCCAAAAGCTCCCAGTTCGCAATCGTCCGAATTACCCAGCGCACCAGCTGATAAGAGAAATCACGCGGACGACCTAGATGCGATGCGAGTATAGGCGCGTGAACGTGCACACCTGCATCATCGGGAAACTAGGTACTCGAAGCGCGCGCGGGAGATCGATATAAAGCCGTATCGAGCCGCTTTTGGCGCTCCTTGATCCATATTTTAAGGAAACGCTCGCTCTGCCCTTGTGAATTGCGCGGTGCGGAGCGCCGTTGCTGGTATATTGTGGGAAAATTTTTCTTATGGATGGGTTACTGCGTGTGAATGTTGACGTTACGGTTGGTAATAAATGCTATCGTTGTCTGAATTAAATTCCAGAGTAAATAGAGTTGTGAGACATGGGCTATTTGGTAATTAGGGTAATACAAATATTTGTCTGTCTAGTGAGTTAATGAAGATCGAAAGCTCTAATTACTTTGTAATTAGTTCTGTAAATTGGCTCTAGAGTACAACTGGGCTAGTGCACTTGCTATTTTATTCATTAAACGTTTTTTTATAAAAATATATATCAAATAGAATTATTTATTGGAATAATAATAGTAGATTGTATGCTACTATTAAAATTACAGCTTGCAGTTAAAAATATATAAGAACTACATGTTTAAAAAAGTAAAAGAATTTTTAGAGGCAAATCGATAACGAAACCATGGGAAAGTTAATCATAATAAAATGATGCTAGCAATCGATAAAAATCGGCGTCGAAGAATCAATGTTTAACTTTTACTTACGTACTCTTTTCGCGGTAATCTATCTGCGCATACTAGTTTCAACAAGAGAATGCTTTGTATCATTTATACATCAAAGAAGAAAAATTCTCTGATTCTAAAAATTCCCCGAGTAACCATGTACTCCTTACATCACTATTCGGCGAAAATCCTGAAATGGATATTCTAAAAATTTCATCGGCATTCAATATTAATCGCATCATTGTTTGCATCAACGGCTTACATAAATTGTCTATCTATCCTTTGTAAAACGTATTCAGCGTGTTTGTCGATAAGCAAACACTGATAAGCTAAGAGCGATCGAGCGACAAAAGTCCAGCTTACATAAATGCGCAATTACCTAACAATTACGTAAAAGATCAACAAATCGGTGGATCTTTCTCACCCACCCCCAACTTTCGTTGTGACCTTGATTGTATATAATCAAGTCGCTGTTTCGTCTACGATTCCATCAATAAATCATCATACTAACCGATGCGTAATACAGGCGGCTGGCTCCGTGTAATCTACGTTTGCGTTTATTTCGATAATACCGAGGTGTATACATATCTATGTAGAGGAGAGTGGAGCTAAGTTGCTTAGGATTAAAGTTGTGCATATTAAATATCTTCTACGTGAGTTTATTAACCTACATCGCTCAAGTCAAGATAAACCAAAAATAACATTAACAACTAATTTATTTTATCAAAAAAAAAAAAAAAATAATAATAATAATTTACAAATAGTTTTGATTACCTGATGCTTATATTGTACGGTAATGTAAGTTTTGAGCTAGCAAAACTCGCCATAACTTTTAATATAAATTGGATAATTTTTAACTCCACTAAGCGTATTTAGCTGTTATACATAATTGGGAAATCCAATGGGATTGTATTTAAACATATTTGTAATCTGTTTTTTAAATAATTATGAAAGAGTTAAAATGAACATATAAATATACCTATTCTGTTTATATGTTTTATTAAGTATAAATATATTCTCGTCAAATAGAAAATTCTTAATGATAATCAACTACTGCCCAAACAAAAATTTTATTTTGAGCAATTTCTGTAACTTTATTATAGCATAACAAAAATTTAAATTTTATTTCTAAGATTATAATTATTCATTCCATAAAGATTGCTACCTAAATATAAATTAAAGAGAAGGATATTGTTATCTTAAAGAATCAATTAGGAAATTATAATCCTCATTAAAAAAAATTTCTTTTATTTTTTGAAAAGTGTTTATAAACAAAAGACGGAAACCAAAAAGTGTGCAACTTAGCCCCACTTTTCAGACCGCGTACGCGATAAAAGACGAATGATCCGCAGAGCGCGAATACAACGCCGCAAGCTTCCGGGGTTACATTGGCGGCGACCTTCATTTGCGGCTTTATCAATCACACAGCTCGTGCTGCAAATTAAGCGGATGCGCTGAAAAAGCGGGATTGATATGCTTCCTGGAAAAGTATAGTTTTGGCTAATGTGGCTTTCGATCATTTGTCACTGTGTTAAATATACAATAAGAAGATTAAATAGAGAGGCTTGAGAATAAGCTCGCAATGAAATAGATACTGTGATTATATTGAACAGGCGAAATATTCCGAGCGCTTTTTATTATCAGAGAGTATTCAACTATGAAGAAATGTTATGACTTGGGAAATCGATCATAGTATAGATTGACCATATACCCGCGCAAAAAAATTTACCATCGCCGAAATATCGTAAACACATTGGGCGATACATCGGTCATTGATTGGCGAACTATTTCCATATAAGCTAATGTTTCGCCAACATATCGCCAATATATCGCAATGGGGCGAATCC
>UELX01003184.1:0-25233 GCA_900480035.1 Eupelmus urozonus | reverse complement strand
GTTTTTGTATATATATCTTGTAGTAATTTTATGAAATTTACATTTTTGTGCATGACGGAACATTCTTTTAACACATTACGTTTATTATGTCATGATATTTTTGTTTACTTCTCGCGAAATTTGTTTTTAAACATTCATAATCTCTACGATTTTAATAAATTTGTATTATTTAAAACTATAAATTTGCGATATTATATTTCAATAAAAAGACTCATTATAAATGGATTCTTTAAATATTCAGAAAGAAGATTCTAATATTTGCATATCATACAATTAATATCAATTATATTATTATGACTTCATTTTTCAATAAGTTTTTCTTCCCTTTTAAAATCTATTAAATAACAAAAACATCGATTCAACAATATTATTACGTATTATTAATTATATTATACCATGTATATTTGTACTTTGTTGTATAATAATAATACACAAAATACCTATCTATAACTTAACCGCACGCTCATTGGTATACTGAGATTGGACTGAATGAATAGACGAATGAGGGAGAAGTTTTCATTTTATGCGGATATTTGGTTATGCATTCGAGATTGAAAAGCTGCGATAGACAATGTTACTCGGCGAGAAAGGATTTTTTATTGGATGTCAACGATGTTTTTTTACGCGGCATGAAGTACTTCGTAAAGCACGTGCTTTTTGTTATCACTTTTGAACGCCATCTGAATCTGAATGACATTTTGTGATTTATGTACTCACGTAAAATTTTACAATCTTGGAGTTTTGTTTAGTAACCTTTATTTACGAAATTGTTAAAATAAATAAATCTGATAAAAAAAAACAAAATTAATCTTTCATTATAGTGCTTTTAAAATCTCATTTTTTAAAAGCTTATTCTGAATAAATTTAAAATGCAATTTTATGTATCTACACAAAATAACTATTTCACCAGAAATACTCAGTTCTGCCAACGCAAGATAATTTCCGAACGCCGATAAACTCTTAACAATATTTTGCTTGAGAGAGTAAAATCACCTTCTCAACTAAGACAATAGGAAGAGAAACTTTCTTTAAGCACGCAAAGATCGCTTCTCGAAAACTTCGATCATCCTTGGCCATCATTATTCTTCTCCATATCAACAAGTTGTTCAATCAAGTTGTTTCTGATATAACCCTATTGCTTTTGTATTATACGCATAATATATACACATAATATTACACACATAGACTATATACATCAGGTATTTAATAAATCAGAAAATTTTAATTAGTATCACTGATCAATCAAAATAATTTTTTCTACTGTCAAATAGAATATACGTTAGAATATGTAATCAACTTTATAAAAGATTGGGGTGCTTTTTATTGTTAGTAGTTTAAAACCCTTTTTGGTTAGCCGATAGATAGTTTTTTTTTTTTTTTGTTTATATTACCAATTTTTAAATGTCGCACTGGAGACAGATTCATGGTTAGTTTTTTGTTGTGATGCTAAATGAGAAAACTAATCTCCGGCCACGTAACGGCCACCTAATCAAGTCTATTATCAAATAGTGTATATTTATTGTTATTCGCTAATTATATTTAATGCAATTTCAATTAAAGAAAAGTTAGTTATTAAATCTCTCAAATCTTTATAAATATTTGATTTTATTATTATTTTTGTATTATTAATTAATAATTAAAAAAATTAATTTTAAATATTAAAATTGCGATTTATGATAATTTTTATGAAATTAAACTAAGTTATTACAACTAAAGTCTAAAATAAAAAAGTTTTTAGAAAAATGTAGTAAAATGTTTGAAATAATCGATAAAATGTATGAATTATTGATACAAACTTTTATTATACAAACTCATATTTCAAAGTACAATTTCAAAAAGAAGTAAAGTAGACAAAACAACTTCGCTGGTGTGGGCATGGTTAGTGGGCATAATTTCTTTTTTATTTGAATATTTTTAATTTTGAATATTAAACAAAAATAAAAAAAAAATTCACTTGTAGGATATATTTTGTATATTAGAACCTGCAGTATTTTAAACATATGAATATGTAAAAACAAGATTTAATCAATTTTTAATTAATGAAAATTTAAAAGCTAAACTTTTTGTGAAATTCTTATAAATAAATAAAAAGTACAATTATGTGAAAAAAATTACATTTCTGGATATTTAATAGTTATTTTAAAATTTCTTTTTTGTAAGACAAATTATTTAATGCTTTTTCAAATGTATTATGTAAAAAACTTGAAGACTAAAATTGAAACGTGAAAAATTGTTTTAAAATAAAAATACATTATTTAAGAAAAGAAGAATAAGCCTTTAACTGTAATATACCAATTTGGGCAAATGACAAATGAGAATTAAAAGATCAGTTTATGGCAATCAATAGAGCCTTCCATACCATTCATCATATATAAACAATGGAGCCATTCTACTATAAAAATACATTATGTGACTATACAAAATTTGACATTCGATGTCATTTAAATAAAATTTTTCAACACAGTTAAAGTATTTCATACTTTATAATTCGTTAAAATTGACGCAAATTTTTCACATTATAAATATATAATAAAAACATTTAAAGGACAAATATTTTTTGTCAAATAGTCGTAGTATTTTCATAATGATTTCCTTTTTGTCAAATAAGGGCAACGTACGATTTTCGTCAAATATATATAAAATGACGAAAAATTTTTAATTATGTATAGTTAGTGTATTTTCGTTCTAAACGCTTCAAAATATATTTCTAATGTGTTTATTAAAAAACTTGGTACTATAATTGTTTCCAAAATTTCTCTAAATAAAATTACTAGTAATACGTTTTATTCTCAAACTTTTTAATGTAATTTATTTCTCCTCGACAGATATGGATTTCTAACAAATTTTTCACAAAGTGTATCCAAAGCTGAGAATAAAGAGCTGAATAGATGTAAAACTGTTATTATATTTGCAATTTACTTTGCGAAAAGCAGATTGAACAAGTTATTTAAAATGTTCTCCCATAAAAAATTTAAAAGCTTTTTGGATTACTGTTTTACTTACGACCTTTAATATATTTGAAAACCGCTTAGCTTTGACATTTTATCACTGTCGGAGTTAAAATTTATGAAATTTAACAGTATACTGCAGCAGTGTAAATATTTAAAATAAAGTTTTGTATTAAAAGCCTTATTCAAATACTTTATAAACTTTTATTATATCATTGTTTTATGGAAGAATATTAAATTTTTTAATTAAGTACTTTTTACTTTCAAATAAAAAAGGTAAAATTTATAAAAAATTAGAGAAAAGTAAAAATTTAAATTAACTGACTAAAAATTATCAACAAGGTATGAAAATATAAATAAGTAAAATAGAAAACGTTTATTATATATAAAAAAATCAGTAAAAATTTATAATGCGAATGCTAATTCAATTTTTACTCTGTGCAGAGCCCTACTGCCCAGGACTTTTCGACGGCTGGAACTGTTGGCCAAATACGCCTGCAGGAACGACGGCCTACGCCCCTTGCCCATACTTCATTATAGGATTCGATCCCACATGTGAGTATTCCACACGCAGTGCACTTTATCTACATTGAAAATTTTTCTTCCAAAATTATTCAGCTTTCATAAATATTTATCGTTTAAATAGATATTTATGTGCAGGATCTTTTCTAAAAGTAATTACCAATAAATAATTCTCAACATCGAGTTACTATTATAGTTACAAGCAAAAAATTTTCACTTTTATTGAATTTAATTTGATAACGGAATTATTGTAAATAGGAGCAAACGAATTTGCTATGAATAAGTAAATTATCTTAGTTTTCTTTGCTTTATAAATTATATTTATCTACTATAGTTTATTGATATGAATTTAAAGTATTATTGATATTTATTGAAAGTAACTCTTTTATATTTGGAACCGCCATAATAAGTGTTTTGAAACTTGTAGGGAATATGTACTTAACTTAAAAACAAAATTTTTATTCTAATGTTATTTGGAAGGACGGTGTGAAAGTATAAAATTAAAAACCACTTGTTAAACTTCAATAAACATAGGCAGTATTTATTATTTTATTACATGTAACTTTTCATCATCAGATAATAAATTTTGACTTGATGAAACTTATCAACATCAAAACACACTATTTTTTTTTTTATTATTTCATGGCAATTATGTATAGTATTTTATTATTTTAATGTAAAAAAATATACATTAGCAATAAAATATATGTTATTGGTATAAAACATTCTTATAGTTGCTTACATTATTAATAGTATTCTATAAAAACGTACTATTTTGATTATTATAAATAAATAAATTCTAATATTTTAATTGCTTACATTATAACCTATCATAGCTTCAGTATCACATAATAGGATATATCCCATTTTTGTGCAATCATAATTTTTTAAATTATATTATATTTACAAGTATGAAAAAAAATAAATATCTTTTAATTATAACACATTTAAAATCGCCTTTGCACTATAAAAAAGATTGAACAATTGGATTATCGACCTCAGACAGCTGCTGAAGTATTTTACTGTATTGAAGATCCCATTCACCTACAAATTTATCGTTTATTAATTTAGCTGCAATAAGAAGACCATGGACATTATTACTATCGACTAAACCTTCTAAAAAGTTTTGTCGCTGTTTTAGTGTTGTTGAATATTAATAAGAATTGAAATCACTAATGAATTTATTGATGATTTCAACAATATACATGAAATATTCTGGAGTATATTTATCAATCAAAATGCTTATCTTGCTGCTTAGATTTATTCCAAAATTTTTAAGCGAAGGTTCAACTCGCAAATATTCGACGCATAAAAATAACATAATATGTGAAGAACTATGCTGATAAGGAGTAAAAATTGTTTGAAAAATATTTAATAAATTTTCCGCTAACTTTAAACTTCCTTTCATTTTTGCTACTTGATACACAGTGATCTCCACGATACTTTCTACAAAATTATGAGAATGTTTTCGTTTTGCTAAACTCATTCCGTACCAGCGTTCTGACTCCGTTTTTAACAAATGCGTTAGGTGCTTAAGCCTATCATCAAGATGAACACTAGAAGAATGTAAATAAACTTTAACTATAAACCGATCGGCATGATTAAATTCCAAATGAAGATTTTGCAGATAGTAGTTAATCACTTCTTTGTAGAAGCTTTCTGACAATTGATCTGTACAATTGGATTTTAGATTTTCAAAGAGCTGGTCCAGTATCTTTGCAGCATCGTAATTGCACAACCCAGTCTGAACGAAATTCTTTACTTTCTTTAATATTTGCTCTGCATATGGAGAAGCAAATTCTGTCGGAACAGCTTTAACGCCCATTAGTTTTAGAAGAATATTATCTTCGCTATCGGATAAATCCTCTATGCAAGTGCTCATTAGTTTCCACGTCTTTTCGCTTGGCCTCCTTGTAAAGAGATGCTTTGCCTTATTAGCTAACATTTCACGAATCATTGGGTGCTGCTCAGTGTTCCATAATTCTGTGAAGAAATCTACTACGTCATTACTGGCAGCCATGGCATTTATTAAACGTATTGCATGTCTTTTCATGAAAAATCTATCTTTCGCTAAATTTTTTGATAAAACAATCATCTTATCGGATGAAGTACGGTAGGATACATAAGACCATAGTTTAAGTCCATCATTGATGTAATTTTTAAAAGAGTACATGTAATGCGCCTGAAGATAATTCTGGACTAGATCGATAGGAATAGGACTAGTTGTATTCCTAATTGCTCCAGTGATTTGTAAAGCATGTAGATAACTGGTATTTTGATCTTTCGATGATTCCTTTGGTAAAAATTCTTGAGCCAAGGCAGCAAATGTCGGGCCATCGACAAGGTAACCCAAAAGGTCGAAATTTTTTTCTTCAATAGCTCGCTCAGTGAACTTGATAGGGACATCTTGGTACCAGCGCAAAGCTTTCAGGAAATGTTTAACTCTTCTACGTTTTTTTGAACCTACTTCATTTTTACAACACTCATAGTATCGAGACCAGTTGTCTTTGATTTCGCCATAGTTCCTTTTTAACGCAATTATAGCTTCCGTGAGATATATAATTTTTTCTTTGACTTCTGATGGACTTTTTTCTGCTTCATAGGATACAGAATGAGTATTGTTTTCATTAAGAAACCACGTTTTATACAATTCGGGTTCATGCTGTTTCAGTTTTTCTTTGGTATATATAATCCAACTGCACTCTTCGTTTTGTTCTTTTTTCAGAGTTTCTTCAACTACTTTTAACAAATTTGGATAATCTTTTATAGAAAATCTTTGTATCGAATTATTATCTTTTATGTGACGCTCATTAAAACTGTAAATACCTTCAACAACATTTTTCTTATAATCCATGTTTAGCCAGCAATTGTGCCTAAAACAGACGTCTAAATATTTTCGTTCATATTCTGCTTCATCCTCGAGTAATAACCATGATACACCAACACGCCCTTCTAAAAATAGCTTGATTATAAGGTCGATTATCTCATCGTAAGGTAAATTATGATTTACACAGTAATGAACGTTTTTCTTCAGTATTTTTATAAGCACCCAATAATCTCTTGCCGTCTCCTTTTTTAACTTTATTCGATTAATAATACTAAATAAAATGCTCCAATACCTTTCGTCAAAGGTACTAAGATCAAATTCTTGCGCGATACTATCTAACATGCTGCATATTATGTCAGATCTTTCATTTTTGTGTTTTTCATCGACATACCTTAAAACGTCAAGTAGAGCCTCTTTGCTTTCGTTCAGCTTGCACACAAAAATGAGTTGAGAAAAAAGATTTTGCTGCTTATAAGACTTCCAATTTCTTGTTATCTGCGTCTTTAAAGCTGGAATGGCTTCGTCGGTAGGTAAATAACACCACCAAGACGTTTCGGAATCTGACATTTCCATTTTGTGACGATGTTCAACTATCTTCCGAGTTAGTGTAAAACGTTCTTCTTTAGGCAGTAATAGTAAAAATTTAGGCGTTAACTTTTCGACTCTTTCAAAAAGATCATATCCATATTTGTCTTTGACTTTATTTCTAAGAAGAGTGGCTTTTTTATCTTCAGGGTAGTACTCTAAATAATTCAACATATCGTCAACATTAAACATATCCCATCGATTCTCGAAAAGATTACCGAACATCGTTTCAAATTCTTCTTGCGTTAAACTGTCGCAGACTAGCTTAAAAGGCATCAGTTCAATTATGTCTTTTGGCTTTTCAATTAAAATTTGTTTTGCATTTTTCAAAAACATCATGGCACGTCTATGTCCTAGACTGGCAGAAGTGTGACAAATTTCCTGCAATTCCACGAATATCTGAGGATGTTTTGTCACTAATAGTGGCAAAAAATGCTCGTAATCATTTATATCAATGACTCTGAACATAATTCGACTAATTTCATCTTTTCTTTCATTTGGGTTTGCAAATCTTAAGTAACGTAATACTAGGTCTGGATATTTATGGTAAAGTACTGTAAGAAGCTTGTTTGTTAATGGAATTTTATGTTTAACAATCGATTCATAAATAAATTCACTTCTGCAAACTGGCAGTAGATTGGTAGCTTCTTGCACTCCGTAGTCAATTACAAGACCATTGAAAAAGTCTTCTGCCAACGCACTTTCATTAGCTAAACCTATGGCCAATCTTTTTATAATCTCTCTTCTCGTGCTCATTGATACGAAAGGCAAAATACTAGTTGAGTAAAATTTGTAATTTGTAATAATTTTGTTACTACCATCATAAAACCATTTGGCTCTGAGGGCTTCTGTTATTAAATATACATCGTCGGTTTTCAAAGCTTCAATTATAAATGCAGGTGATTTTATTTTAACCCCGACAAGAACTTTTATCAAAGGCACTAAAGTGGTCGGCACCTTTTGCGCATTAGCAGCACTCGTAAAATCGGATTCATCTTGGATGGACTTAATGACTCGATTGACAATTTGGCCAATTTCTTTAAATTTTTCTCGCCGAGATTCTCCTGGAATATTTTGAATCGCGAATAAATAACTTCTTGATAAATGCTCCATTTTTAATACAGAAAGAGGGCTCGATCTGAAAAAAGAAAATATTGCTTAACTTAGTAATAGAAGAAACGTTTTCTTCATTATTATTATAAATTATAAAAAATGTTATAAAAATTAAATTAGATAAAACTTTTAATTATGTACATCTTTTTGCAATAATTTTTATATTGAGAAAAAATTTAAACAATACGAAATTCTAAAGGAAGAAAAAAAATGACTCTGTTGATCACTGCGAACTAAGCTTATTTATTCGTTGGACGTATTTTTGATTAACGTCCGAAAACATACGAAATTCTAAAATATTTTTTCCAAATAAAATAGTAGTAGTTTATATAATCAAATAAATAATTTTATAGGGAAAATATAATAAAAATGTCATAGATTTAAAAAATTCATTTTCTCGGTGTACGATTTAATCTAGTGTAATACAAATTTAATTAATTAGTAATTTAAATTTAACTTGTTTAATTGTAACGATTGTTTACTAAAAATAAAAGTTTTTGCGTAAATTACAAAGCTGGTTATCTTATGCTAATTGCAAAAAGATGTTATTTTATTATTCTTAAATGTAGCCGGTAAGTGAAACCTAAATATAATTTAAAATCAAGACCCTGACGACATTTGAGCCAGTTCCAAAACAATACGTTTTCATGCTGAAAAATGACACTGTAATTTGCAAAATTTATTTTATTATTGCCGTAGAATAATCAAATATTAAAAATAAAAAACTCATCGTAAACATAAAAAACAAGTTAAATTCTCGTCTCGGTAATTTAATAAAAGGACTACTTTTGTTAATAGAATTGGAAACAGACTGTGTCATTGCTCAATTACATCTCAAGAGCCCCGCATATCGATTTCCCCCACATACACGCAAAGCCAAATCCCGTTTCACAACATTACACAATATAGCCTGCTCGTTAAAACAAAAAAACCTCGACAGTTCCCGTCATTCAACTTTTCGAGCACGCCGAATAAACACCCTCAGGAGCCCTCCGAAGGTACGCACCTGATACAGCGTGAAAAGCACACGGACACACACACACACACAGACAGCTTCGTCGTGCACGCTCCGTGTTCAAGGTCTGAATAGCGCCGCCACGTTACGTCACGTCTCACTGTATATCAGCAGCGGCCTCCTCGCCCTGCCGTGAATCTTCCTCGATCAATGCACTGTCTCGGTAATCACTATGTCAGCACCTGCAGCAGACGACTCGTCGTCGAGGCGAGCTGGACGATTCACGAGGAAAAACAGCACTTGGAAGGTCGCAATATTTCGCAGCCGACTGATTCCGCACGCGCACGGGCCAGCTGCTCCGCCGCTGTCGGAATGCCGAGAGAGCGTCGCCTCTGTATATGTAGGGCTAGCCGCGCGCGCATGCGCACTTACCGCTCTGTGTATACTCCTATTTACCTCGCCTCGTGGCGAGAGCCGAGAGCGTGTATATTTGTATTGTAGACGGGAGTTGGTGTTTCCCAGCGCAGGCTGACGTCATCGGCGCTGCTCCGAAATTTGCGCGGAACGTTGCCGGCTTTTCTGCTGTATCTTACTTGCCTTATGTTTTCAGACTGGATGTGCGGGAATTCGGAAATGCCGTGAGGTCGGCTTTTATTTTTCGAGTGTGACCGAATGCAGGTTTTTCTAGGAGCGTTTATTATTGGAGCTTTTATATTTGCTTTGTTTACCGCGTGGGGTGACTCATAGAGTTGAAACTACATGTTAGATCGGAATTGATTTTTTTTTTTTTTCATAATTTTAAAAATTAGTCATATCAATAATGAGTTTAAAAATATTATTATCTTGTAATATCTACATTTTTAAGATATATATGTAATTTTTACTTCTGATTGAGTCGATAATGAATAATATATAATATTTGTTTATTAGTTAAAAAAATCCAAAAATAATTAAAGTAAATATGTTAATAATTGCTATTTTTAATTAGATTTTTTATAAAATTTTTGTAGCATCCAAAAACGGGGTATTGGGCAATCAAATAAAATACCAAACAAGGCTGCAGCAATCCTATTTTATTGAATGAATCATATGATAAAATATGATATGATAAAACTATTTTATCTTATGATAAAATTACTTAAATTTGAAAATAAATAACAATTAATCTACTAATAATTATTAAATAATCTATAAACCTTTGTACTCTCCTAAATAAAAATTACATTACTAAATTATAGTTTATTTGAACAATTCTTTCTGCAACTGTTTATACATAAAAAATCAGACAGCCATCTTTTTCAGTTTGCTTGGTGGCCGCTAGAGTTGCATAGCAAATTTATACTTCAAATGATAACTTGTATAATTTTTATTTAAATTCTTCCTGCTTATCGTTAAACTATCTAATATTCTAAAAATTATATTTTTACAGAACAAAAATTAACTTATGTTATTTGTACTCCTCGCTTCTTAATGCTTGATTCATAATATGCTTTATTATATTTTTTAATTTGATTTTATTTTATAGCAAATGAACGAGTTTAAATCTTTTTACAAAGAAACATTAATGACATAATTAAGAAAATACAATCAAATAATTTAAATATACTTAAGTATTTTAAGAACAAAAATTTTTAAAACAAAGTATTTTACAAAACTAAATATTGTAAGTTATTCGAAATACATTCATTAACATTTTAAAATTTCTTTATATCAATAAATATTCAGAGATATAAACATAAATTTATTATGACACTGAAAATTAAAAAAATTCAAAATACATATTATAAAATATTAAAACTATACTTAATGCCTATACTAATATATGATACAATGTTTTAAACAATTCATTAGTTTTCTTTTTCATTTTTGAATTACAAGCTTTTACTCGTACCCATAAAGGGTCGAGAAAAAAGTTTATTTGCAAATCTCTCTGCCCCTGCAGATATATCTTCAGTATCCGCTCTAAAGAAGTATCTTCTCAAAATATTCATAACTATTTGCTTCGATAAAAATGGGATCGTATCCATATCTATATTATCTAAAATTGCCCTAATCCATTTCTCCTTCGATTTCAGATTCATGTTATCCTTGTCAGCAAGTTCCTCCACTTTGTCCAATAATGCTGTAATGTAGCGGGGCGCATACTCATTGCAAATCGATTTCATATTCGAAAGTACTTTAAATGCTTGAACATCGCAGGTTTTTAATCCTCTGATACAAATTTCTACGAGTGCCCACGTTTTATCGTCTGGAATACTGTTGAAGTATCGAACGGTATTTTTAGCCACTATTCCGGTTATCGTCGGCGACACTTGCCGATTTTCGTTCATAAAGATATACGTCAAAAATTCGTGCAGTTCATCAATGGAGGCAATTTGAAAGACCAATCGAACTCCACGTTTGCTTGTTGAAACAGGCCTGTCAAGCAGAACCTTACTAAACGCAAACGCCTTGGATTTTTCGAGGCGTCTTCCAAGACTTATTACCGATTTCGCCCCTAATTTTATGTACTCACCTTGAAAGAAGGGCAATAACAATTCATATGGAACCGGTGGATTCGATGAATTAATAGCTATTATCGCTGACTTGGCGAGTCTGTACCGTCTTCTTGCATCTAGATCGTGAGTATTCACTCGAGGTTCCGTAGGAAGGTAACGTGATAAAGTATGACTCAAAGCATCGCCCTCGAGAAGAAGTCCCAGAATTTTTAGACTCCCGATTTCTTCGATCTCAAGCGAGCAGCGATCAATAAATTTAAACGGCAAAGCACTGTGCCACTTTGTTGATAAAATAAATCGCCTCGCTGCTCTAGAACCGCGCTTAGAACGTAATAATCTACGACACTCTTGTAAGTATTCTTCCCAATTTGCAAGAACCGCTTGGTTATCATTCTTCAATTGTATCCATGCCTTTCCGGAGCGGATTTCACTACTATAATTCCTTATAACAGGTTCAGTAACGATAGACGAATAAAATTCTAAATCATTTTCCTTCACCAAAGCTTTAAATGAGGTGATAAAATTTCCATCTTCCTTATTGTTTGATATTAATAGCTCAGTTGTAGATTTCATTAACCAAGGATAATTTTGTATTCTTAGCATCATATGATTTATTTCGGCTGTTTCAGAACTCTCAGATTCAATTTCGAGCTTTAATAAACTATTAAAATTCTGTAATATCTGTACTAAACTAGATAACACTATAATTTTTTTTAAACTTATTTTCCAAATTTTATGTTCTTCAGGATATTTTTGTGGAATTATTTGTAAACATTTTTCTACAAACAATTTTTGAAACTTTGGGTATCTTTCTAAGACTGTCCATTTTTCATTGTAATTAGTTAATTCAATTTTGTATTCGAGATACATATTAAGTATTTTATCTAAATCGATTTCAACATTATCGTTTCTTATTTCTTTTTCTAATTGTAAAAATAAGTATAATAGTGCTCCATGAAAAATAATGTTCAAAAGTGGTCTCGGAGCACGAAAAAGTTCATCTTTAATATAAGCTCTTTGTAATATTTTAAAAAATAACGTCCAATTTGAATCATCTAAAGTTTCGATAGGAAATTGATCTTTAAAATAATCTAAAATTTGGTACAACATTGATGCTTTTTCATTTTTGCAATTATCATAAACGTAATGTAAAATCTCTAATAAGTGCTGTTGACTATTATAAACTTTGCAGCAATAGATCATTGTTTTAATTGTTTTCGTTCTTTGGCGTACGCTGAAAGATTTGAGAGATTTTTTAAAAATTTCTAACGATTCTTCCACTGGTAGATACGTACACCATGTATAATATTCTGTTGAATTTTCCTTACAAAGAGTTACTATTCTTGCAGCTAAGATAGCTCTTTCGTAATCTGTCACAAGTTTTAATAATCGCTCATTTTTAATAAACTTAATATCATCAAATAGATTTTGTGCGAAATGTGATTGAAAATTCATCGTCAATAAATTAAGTCTTCTCTCCTGCGGGTAACAGTTTAAGTAATTCATTTCTACATGAATTTGAAAATCATTTAACATTGTTGGAAAAGTTTTTGAATATATCATTTCCATTTGTTGTGGAGTAAGTAAATTGTAGATTTCAGATGTAAAGATACTTTTTCTAGTAACATTATTTAATAATTCTTTATCGTATTTTTCTCGGTATTTGTTTGCTATTAAGCTTAATCTTTCTTCTACAGGATAGTATTTTAAAAAACGTAACATTTCTTCAAATTTAAAAGCATAAATTTCTGGAAAAAATTTCCCGTACATTTCTTCAAATTCTTCTTTTGATAAGTAGTCATGAAAAGCTTCAAGTGGCAAAATATGTTTAAAAAATTTTGCCTTACTAATAATTGTTCTTTTGGCGTTCTCGAATAAGTATTTAATACGCTTTTTGCCAACTTTGACATAATTTGCGCTCATGTAAGAAGTAAAATGTAAGTAGTCATTAACGTAATGTTTAATTAATTTTGGAAAAAATTTCGTGTAATTAGATCGTTTGAAACCTGGAAGTTTTCGGTCAGTGCTATTAGTTTCACTTTTATCACCTATATGAAGATAACGGACAGCAAGCTCAGGATTTTTTTTATATAGATCATGCAAATCTTCTATGGGTAGCACCATTTTATGTTTTAAAATTATATCAATTATAAATTCATCACTGCAACAAAAGAGAAATGGAAAAGATTGCTCAAAACCATACAATTCGAAGAAAGTTTTAAAAAAGTCTTCCGCTTTTTCTTTTGTGCGTCTTAATCCACACGATAATACTTTTATAATGTCTAATCTGGTGCGCATTGATACAAAAGATAAAACATTGGCCTTAAAATAATCAACAGTAACATAATTATTTGATCCATCAAAAAACCATTTCGCTTTTATAGCCTTATTTACAACAGAGGGATCCGAAGATTTCAGAGCTTCTACAACTGCCTCACACGATTTTAATTCATTTCCTACGAAAATTTGAACGAGCGGTAGTAATTCTTCTGGGATTCCTAGAGATTTGATTACAAGAGTTGATTGGCGACCAGTTTCTTGACAAATCTGGACAATTTCTTTGACCATTAAGTTCAGCTGCTGGAATTTTTCTGCTGGCGACTGACCACTTATTGACTGAATAGCCATCAAGTACGGTGATATCGTTTCATCGACTTGTAAATCTAACTCCATTCTTGCGTCTGAATCCATTTTGCGTTTTTCAACAAAGGATTAATCTGAAAAAATTCATTTGAATCAATGTACCCTTAATAATTTTTAATAAACTTCAAGAAATTGAATGGAAGCTATAATATTCTTATTGATTATTTCTTATTGATTATTATTGATTATTCTTATTGAAACTACATTATTAACTATATTAATATAAAAAAAATTTTTTTTTTTCTATTTTAAGTAATTGAAAAGCTTAGCAATCACCTTAATATTTAACAAAACTTATTCTTTCAATTAATCTACAACATTAAGACAATTGAGAAAACATTGTATTTATTATTTTTTAAAATATTATTTTTTTAGATATTAAAAAATAAAAACAAAATCATTAAATCTATTTTAAATTTTAAACAAGAGATTTGAAACTTATTATTAAAATAATAAAAATCTAAAGAAACAAGGATAGGAATTTCAGAATCGAAGATCAAATCTAGTTTCTATCTATAACAAGGATCGAAAGTCTTTCAGGGAAGTAGGTGAAGGTGGTATTCATCTCAGTTTGAGACAATTTGAATTCTGTCAAGCACAGTACTTCGTTTATCTCTAGTGTCTATAACTTTTGAATCTGTTTCTATTGCCTTTGATATTTAAGACCATGGAACTACCTTTAAACTTGTCTATATAGAGTAAAGATTAAAAAATTTTAATGTAATTTTAGTTTTTAATCAAATGATTTACTACATAAGTAAAAGTTCTACATTACATTAATTAGTTCTTATTTGAAATAGCACATAAAAGAAAATACTATTAAAATGAAGTAATCTTAAAAAAAAAAAAACAAAAAAAAGCAGTTATTATATAAGCTTTAGAAAACAACGGAAAATTGAAATTATAGTAATCAAATAATTTTTTTATCAAGCAATATTAATATTTATTTTTATCATCGTTACATTAAGTTTAAGGAAGTTAACAATGAGTGCCAATTAAATAGCAACTATTTTTGTTATAGCTTTAGAATCAATATTTTTTAATAAATATTTTATATTACACTACTTTATTTTCAAAGAAGTTTCCTTTTATAGTTCTTATTTTATGTCTTACAAAGATAAGATATTGATTAGATCATCTTTGGTAAATGCTAAATACTTCGAGAGTTATTCATCATTCTGAAATTTTCATATAGGTTACTAATAATAATTCTTAGAACTAATGTCTTATTGTTAGCATGATAAATATCTGTACAATAATTATTTATCAATTAAAATTTATTTAATATTCTATTTGTACAATATAATTAAACATTCGCTGTATAAAAAATAATATGTTTATGTATATTTTTGATTACGCTATAAATATACACGCACACGCATATAAATATTTAAAATTTTAACATTGTAATAAGCACTTAAAAAGTATTTTATTGTACATGTATGGTATAATTCTTAAGTTATTTTTCATTAAAAATTAATTTATGAAAATGAATATACAGTGTTGTATAACGAATAGACATCCATTTATTTTCTTATAAAAGGTCTAGAGAACACTCTTTTTCCAAAATATTGAGAATTTAATGATATATCTGGTGAGTTCGTATCAAAGTAATATTTTTCTAACAATTCCAAAATATCATCTTCTGATAAAAATGTTATTACATCTGTACCAATACTGTTTATAACAGCGCCTATAAATTTTACTTTTAATTTTGTTTCTAAATCCGAAAGTTCTTCAATTTTATTTAAAATACGTTTTATATATTGAGATGCATATGAATTCTTGACCAAAGTAGGATTACAAAAAGTTTCTAAAGGAACTTCATCTTTAGCAGTCAGCCCATCGATACAAATCGTCATCAACTCCCAATTATTATCGTCTGGTTTCTGCACAAATTGTTCTTTGATCATTTCCGCTAATAATGCGCGAATTGAAACATGCTTTTCAAAAAACCATGCCTTCTTTACAAACTCTCGTAATTCGTCTGTAGACGCAATTTTAAAAATCAACTTAATACCATGTTTTTTAACTGAAACTGGTTTCTTAATAAGATTTTCAGCGAAAATCATGATCTTCGTTTTAGCAACGCGTTCGGATATGTTTGTGAATGCTTGAATTGCAAGCTTTATGTAATCACCTTGACAGAACAAAGCTATCACATCAAATGATACAGGTGGATTAGTGAAATTTATAGCTGGTGGTATCGACTGAATAACTGTGTAGAAATCTTTCGCATTGTTGCTGTATATATTGACCGTGGATTCTTGTGGTGCAAATGGCGTCACAAGACTACCAAACACTTCACCTTCTAACAAAATTGCCAAAACCTTCATACTTCCTGGTACTTTAATTTCTGCTAAACAGCATTCGATGAATTTTACAGGCAGATCTTTATACCATTTTAAAGTAAGAAGAAAACGCTTAGCGGCTAATCCTCCATTCTTTGAATTGCATTGTAATCTTTCTCGGCATTCATCAAGATAGGCTTTCCATTCAGTATAAACAATGTCTTGATTTTTCTTTAATTCAATCCATGCTTTGCCTGATCGAACATTGACTTTATAACGATGTTCTACTTCTTTTTTGCCCGTCGTAAAATTATAAAAACCAGGTGCTTGTCTCTTTACTATGTATTTTAATTCCGTCAAATTTAAATGCCTTGAATCGAGTAATTCTTTTGTGGTCTCTATTAACCATGGATAGTTTAACATACTTAATTTTTCTAGACATTTTTTATTATCTTCTAGTTCTTTAGCTTGTAGATGATTGAAATTCTCGAATGATTGCAAAATATTTATAATCAAATTTAATTTTTTGTACAAATTTTTTTTACTTTCCCAGATTATATGATCTTTAGGATATTTAATTGGCAATAAATTTACAAGTTTATCCAAGCAATATCTTTGTTCAATTGGATAGTTTCTTAGAAAAAGCCATTTTTGAGGTTGATGGCTCTTTTCTGCTATTTCCATGTTATAGTCAATAGTCATTTCAAATATTTTTTCTAAAAAAGTTTGATTATCTTCTTCCATATCTTGTATAATATAGTCACCATCTTTTTTATATTGCACCATTAAATGATAAACCGCACCATCGAAATAAGGTTCAAATTCATAAAAATTTATTTTATAAAGTTCATTTTTTGTATATATCCTCATTATTATTTCATTTATATTTTGCCAGTGGGCTTTGCCAAGATTTTTTAAATCAAAATTTCTTATATAGCTTAGTATAGAAGATAAAACTTCTACTCTTTCATTTTTGTGGCGTATATTATAATAAGTTAAAAAATTCAGAAGTTCATCTAAATTATTGTCGATTTGACAAGATTCTAACATTTTTTTAAGATACATACATCTAGTGTCTTCATTCGAACTTTTCCGAATGACCTCTTTAAAAACTGGAAAGGAATCCTTTGGAGGTAGGTAACAATACCAATAGTAATATAAATCTGAGTGCTCTTCAACAGTTTCGATTATCCTCATAACTTGAGTTTTTCTTTCATCCGAAGGTAACAGCTTTAATAGATTTATGTTTTTTATAAATTCAATATTATCAAATAGATCTTTGTCATAAACTAGTTTATATTTTTCCCTTAAAAATTTTAGTTTATGTTCTGGAGAATATTCGTGCAAAACACTAATTAGGCGGTTCATTTCGATATTATTCATATATAACGGAATAGCTTTTACGAATAACTCTTCGAACATTTCAACTGAAATCATATCACGTATAAGACAAAGCTCTTCATACGTAAGACGTTTGATGTTGCTTATTAAATCTTTTGAATATTTTAATTTATACAGTCTTTTCAATAAACTTAGACGTTTTTCTTGTGGATAATGCGTTAAATATCGAAGCATTTCACTTAAACGGAAATTTTCTTCAGACTTTGGAAAAAGATTTCCGTACATTTCCTCGAACTGATTAATAGTAAGTTTTTTACAAATCACCTTCATTGGCCATAATCTGAAGTAAAGGCAAGGATCTCTTATAACAAAATTAGCAGCATTTTTGAAAAAAAGTGTAGTAAGAGTACTACCTAATTTTCTACAGATAAATGGACCTCCTAATTCAATGAAATCGTAAATATTATGTCTAATTAAATTTGGAAGAAAGCGCTTGTATTGGTTTAAATTAATTGTATGAATTTTTCTTTCTTCTATGTTATTCTTATTTATTGTATTCCCGAGATTTAGGTAACGAATAACAAGATTTGGATGAGTGTGATATAAAATTAAAAGCATATTGTGTGTTAATAATAATTTACGTGTTAATATTACGGTAAAAATAAAATTTTCACTGCAAGCGGGTAACAATGGAAGAGCTTCCTTTAAACCATATAAATCTACAAAAACCTCAAAGAAATTCTGAGCTTTTTCATGGGCACCAATCAAGGTTTTTGATAGGATTTTTATTATTCTGTACCTTGTACGTACGGATATATATGGCATAAGGTTGTTAACAAAATAATCTGCTTCGATAATCACATTAGAACTATCAAAAAACCATTTCGCTTGCAAAGCTTGATTCACAAGGGTTTTATCTTCAGATTTTAAAGCTTCTAGTACAGCTTCGTTTGACTTTAGTGCACTGCCGACAAGAACCCGTACTAATGGAATCAAAGCTGGTGAAATTTCTGGTGATGTGTCCATACATGTGAAATCGGTATTTGTTTGAACGTTATTCGCAAGAATCCTTTTTATAATTAAGTTGAGTTCTTTATACTTCTCGCCAGGTTTCTTCCCATTTAGTGATTGGATGGCAGTTAGATATGGCGAAATATTGACGCCTAATTCTACTTGCTGTGCAAGAATTTGCGCTATCTGTTCCATAAAGATAATGATGCCTTTAATAGTCGAAGATTTGATTTAATCTAAATCAAGTTGCAAACAATTTTTGTAGTAAATTTTGTCAAACTGAACAAGGAATATATTTTTAAAAAAGTACAACTTTTATTAAGTACGGTACTTTTTCATTAAAACATTTAAGATAGTTGTACTGTAACATACAGTTTATCGACCACAAAATTTCATAAAATAGAGGAGTGTAAAAAAAAATTTGGGTAAAATTAATTTTGTATTCAAAAATACTCTTGCAAAATTTTATTTTTTTCGTCAACTAAATTGTAAAATATATTTATTTAAATTTCATTGGTTTTACATGCATATAGATATTCAGTATTATAAAAAAACTTGAAAACAAGAGAACTTGAAGTAGTATACCTTAAAATCTAAATGGTGAATTAATTACAACACAACTACCTTAATTAATTTAATTTTATTACAAAATTGTATGCAACCTTAATTTTTCTACGTATTAACTTACAGAGTCCAAAGACTGCGTATCTTGATTTGGTGTTGTCGACATTGTAATCCAATAATTCGAGTAATTATATTTTAGGTTTAATTTTTTTGTTTTACTGCGAATAATAAAACAAAGTTTTATGTATTAAATAGATAAAATTTAAATAAAAACTTATGTTATAAATTTATAAAGTTAAAGATACAAATGAAGATACAAGTGTTATAGAAACACATTAAATATAATTCGTAATAAATATTAACAGTTTTTTTAATATTTATCAAGCAGATAACATTGGTCTTTAAGTATTTGACTAAATTTATTTTACGCTGATCATATTGAAATGCTGAAGAAAGTTAAATATCGAATAACTGGGTTCGTTGAATATCAACTTCACACAAAATTATTTTAATTATCTTACACAAAACGATCAATAAATTCTCTTTATCAAATGTAAAATATGTAACTTGAAAATATTTTAATACAAAATAAAATTAAAGAACTATTATTATTTTCAATATTAAAAAAATAAGCACTTGTAACTATCTTTGTCATTTTCAATAATCTTTTTATCTAAGTTTTAAGTATTTATTCAAAACATTTCTAAAGAAATAACTTACGAACGCTAAGGTTGTTTACATTACATCTAAAAATATATTGACCCATGAATACAGAATTCAAAATATCTCTTAACTTTCTATTATATTTCTAATCTTATCATTACTATTAGATGAAAAAAATATCTTTAAAAAGTTACTTACGTTTATTTTTTCAAAATATCAGTAGTATAGTATGTCTGTTCAACTAACTATTATTGCGAAAAATGACTCAATGCCTTCTTTTCCTGATTTTCATTTTTACTATTGCTGTTTCCATACAAAATAAAAATACTCTAAATTTATAAATATCTGCAGAAGCAGACAGAAGTGTTATCGAACAATATCACATTTTTCTAAACTCACAATTTCAAACTTGTGGATAAGCAAAAAATCGCACGCAATTCTAATAGTCTTATGTCTCCGGCAGCTACTCTGTAAACGAACAGCGCTGTTGCCAGCCGGCGTGTTGGGAAAACCCAGTACGTCTGACGCATGCGCACTTGAAAAATATCTTTTATCTTTTTTTATCTCTCTCCGTAAACTTACGCATGAACAGCTGTTATTCTATGGAGCTGGACGGCTTTAGCGCTGAAATCGCTGACTGTCGGTGCTCGTACGTGACAGAGTAGAAACCGCGCAATTTTAACTTTAGCAGCGCCACGCTGGTTACTGGGCGCATAATTTAAATACGAATAAGAAGTATTTTTTAAATAATATTTCTTTTTATTATTAAATAAATTTATCTTAGTAATGTAAATAAAATTTGTATATAAAAAATGTTTGATTGTAAATTGCGAAAATATTGCTTAAAAATTACATAAGATTATTAAAAAATTTTGAGAATTTACAAAAGTTTAAAAAAAAATTTACTACGTATATAAATAATGAAATTCTGAATTAACTTATTAATTTTATCATCAAAAATATTAATAACAGCTTTCCATTTCATACCTGCATTTTACTTTAAATAATATTGAGTAGATTACGACGAGATATTTTAATTTTAATTTATTAAAATATCACCTTCGCCTATTAAATATTTTTGTAAAACTTTTGTAAAAGAGCATTATTGCCCGTTGATTTTTCATAAATAAATAAATAAATTTTATTTTAATTAAGTTAGATTTTTATTAACACATTCCTGAAAAATTATAAAAAAAGAACTTAACGTAATATAAAACAAAAATATATTGCAAAAAAAAAAAATATTTCTAATAAAATTACACGAGGAGATATTATTAAATAAAAAAGAAAACAAACTTTTGTTCTTTTTTTCTAAAACAATTTTTTGTTTTTCATCCAATTTTAACCACCAAGATCTCCTTATGTTACTTTAATAATTTAACAATGTATCGTTATTATAAAAATAAAAAAATAATCATAACTCGCAAAGATATAATCAAATGTTTATAAAAACATTCATTATTCTCATACGTGTATGCGTAGATCATATGATCATATAACTTGTGACGTGCTACGCGTTACCGCACGTCGGTTTTCACTATGGAGAGCCGCACTTGCAGAGCTGTCGCTACATTCGATGAATCGCAAGTCTAAGCAACGAAAAAAAGGGTTATCGCAAAAGCGATAACGCGCTTTCTTTGCACCTGCGGCTGCAGAGTGCAGCGCAACGGACAATAGCCGCTGAGCCACCAAGCCTAAAACGTCTCTCTCTCTCTCTCACCACGAGTACAATAAAACTAACAGTCAAAAGCTAATTATCGCCTCACTATTTTCCGAGTCTACGCCTGCCTTCCTCAACCGCACAAGTATAAGAATAAACATTTCTATGCAAGTTTTACTTATATTATTAGAAAAATGAAAAATTGTTTTTAAAAAAGAGTAATAAAAATTATCCATTTTCTTTAGTTAAAAATGTCTACTCGTATAGCATTACGAAATTCTTTAGAAAAATTACGTTATGCTTATTTTTATAATTTTTTAGGAAAGTCTTAAAAAAATGTTTATTATAAGACCGGATAATGGCATATGTATGAATGATAGTGCAAGACTTAGTTTAAAGCTGCATATTTTTTAATTGTACCATTGTTATCTCACAAACATATACTATTATGGCCAATGAATATCCAATAAATTCAATAATAATAAGCTGAATCAAGAAAATGTTATCTCTGGAGTTATCTTTAATTTCAAATTTTCTGTTTTGCGTTTTAAGCCATATTGTTTGCACTCCAGATTCGATAACACGTAACATAATTTGGTCAATTTTTTCAACATAAGGCGAAGCTTTTTCAAATGGATATACGGAAAAGTCTTGAAGAAGAGAAACTTCTGCTATTTTCATAATGTTATTACCATCTACATGGCCGTATGAGCTAATTATGTATCTCGCATAGCTTGCTGGTGAAATACAAACAGCTCTTTTAGTTTTTCTTAAGATATTTACGCATTCCATAACGCTTTGCACTGGTTTAGACTTAGCTTTAAGCTTTCGAAGAATATCGTCACCCCCGATAAGGAGGTTTTTGCGAGCATATATAGGTAAATTTGATTTAAATACGGCATCAAAAGAATCAAAAATTTCCTCATCTTGTAGAACTTTAATTTTTGTTAACAGTGAGTAAATTTCGGCAGAGTATTTCATTGATAAAATAATTGTTGTAAAGAAAATAATTCTTTCAGATAATTTTGTTGGTTGATGAAATACAGGTATGGCTAGAAGTATTTCAATCAAATTTAAAATCTGCCAACCTTTTTTAGGAAATTTTAGAAATTTTACTGCAGTTATTAAAACAAGTATGGCTACACAAAAAATACATAAACAAACGTAAACGTTTAAGGTCAATTTTATTTTAGAGATTGGTAAAATCGGTACTATCATTACTGTTGGTTCATCTAGAATAAATCTACCCATAATAACACTTTCTTCATACAAGTCTGAAATTGCCAGAAATGTCATTGGAATTGCATTTATTTCACCATTATTTAATTTTTTAAACAGACTTATGAATAGCTTCATAATACTGTTAGACTTTTCAATAATAGCGTTTATTTGAAAATTTAACTTTTTTGAACAAATATCAAAAAGTGGATAATCTGTCCCTTCAATAAGGGTATAATTTTCTGAAATATTTTTCAAACTTAAACTAGGAATTAAATTGAAAACTGGTAAGTTTAGGGAAAATCCATTCATATTAGTTAATTTATCTGGAAATATCTGATCCACTGTTCTAAAATCTTTTGCACTGTAAGTATTTGTAAAAGGATTATAATTTATTGTAGTAATATGATTGTGATAATCAATTTTTATAACTGTAAAGTCCAAAAATTTTAAATGCCAAGTTTGTAATAAAACATTTTGAGAAATATTATTGCACAGATTACTGCTACAAAAGAATATCAACGCACATTTGGGTCTCTGTGTTGTGGGTGCTAGTTGTGTAATCAAATTCAATGAGTTAAATATTCTTTCCAAATAATTGTTATCTTTAGTTTCGTTTTCAAAAATAATATATGTAACTGTAGATCTAGGAAACTTAAAGATCTCCATTTCCAAAGATCGATTATCACCAGAACTTTTGATTTTTTCCAAATCGATTAAAACAGTTGGGTTTTGATTTAAAATTATTTTATAAAAGGCGGTTTTTAGAAATACGTTGATATTTGATTCATTACTTGATAGTATAGTTATTTGATAACCTTTAAACTTTTTTAAAAATAATTTACAAAAATTAAAATATAGTGAGTTTGTAAATTTTTCTTTTAAAATAATCAAAATTAATGCTTTGCAAAGAAAAGAAACTTTCATTTTGCCGTAAATTGTTTATATAAAATTCTGCAAAGTGGAACTGCTTCATATTCATTCAGTATACAGAAAACATACATTCATTATATTAGAATTTAAGAAGAAAAGAAAAAATTTATAGACAATTTAATTGTTAAAAATGGTTTTTATTCAAGAAAACCAATAGCACAGACCGACAGACTCATTCAGTCTGACTCTCGCTGTCGACACACACCGACAAGCACGCACATGTATTAGCCGAGCCACACATAACCGTTCAACTATTTATAAACATAAGATGCTTGGAACATTTGACCATTTCACATATTTCGGCACTTTATAAGTTATTAAATTTAATTTTGTTATAATAGTACGTTGAATATTGATTTGCAGTTACAATTAAAAAAAAAATTACAGTATACAATCTTTTGAAACAAGGATTGTAAGTACGCTTTAAAAAAATAGAAGTAAAAGAAAAATAAACATTTAAAATTAAATTGTGGGCCAATGTTTAAAATAAATGCAAACATATTATTTACGACTTACTAAAATTGTTTGCAATTTCAAGTAGTTTTTTCATTATCTAAAAAATTTTTTTCTTTTTTGTATTTAACAAATAAATATAGATTCGTAGAAATAGATTCATGTTTTGAATAAAGTTTTATAATTAAAAAGAATTTTAAAAATAAAATAAATGTTTTTAGTTTTACATTAATTTTTCGAATTATGATATGTAGGACAGTATATACAGGAGTTAGTTTATTTAAAACTTTTACTATATCATTTATCAATTTTTTATAATTTTATTTTTTCAATAATAATTTTTATTTTAAGTTATCCTTTTAAAAAATTTTAAAATATTGAATATTCTTTTGTATAAATTAAATTAAATATTACAGTTCAAAAGACTTTTTCAAATACTTTTTTTATGCAATGTCTATAGTTTGGGATCAATGTGGGATTTGAAATTAAAGATACAAATTTTAAGAACTTTCTGCAATAAAAAATTTTTTAAGATTCAATTTTCTTCAAACACACTTATATTGATATACCTATAATACTGGTAATAATTTCGGTTTAACAAAAGAATATGATTATGTACTTCAAAAAAAGAAGATTTCTTGTAGAGAGCATTTCACATTTTTGCGTAAAGAAAAATGTCACTCTCGAAGTACGGCTCGCTAGGTATATATGCAGCATTCAGTGAAATTCAAATGAGGATAAAGTATACGCGCTTGTTACCAGCTGTTGTAAAAAATTTACCATACTGAAATCTTGCAAGAATTCGTTGTGTGCACATGACTTAAAAAAAAACTACGAGACCAAAATTTTTAATCGTTTTTAATATTGAAATGAAATAATAAGCAATGCCAAACGGTACTAAAACCAGTTTCCATTATACTTGATAAAAGACTTTTTCTTGATCCCCTGGTGGAAAGTACGTAGTTTCGCCATTGTTTTCAATAGCGAAAGAAGGACATTTAGCCACTA
>UELX01003182.1:0-25235 GCA_900480035.1 Eupelmus urozonus | reverse complement strand
AATTAGACAAAATTTAAGTTAAGCGTAACACTTGTTAAATTTGATAGATTCTATAAACATGTATACGAAATGTATATCAGTTGTAAGTTAGTTTTAAGAATTTTTGTATTCAATACCGGATCTGCGCATAGTATAGGTAGCTATGTCTACCACTGCAGGGATTTATATTGTAATTATATACTTTGTAAATCAATTTCATTCTGGTTTAAATAAATATTAAATATTGAATATATATATTGAAGGTATTAATAATTTAAGGTGAAAGCTGACTGTTAAAACACAAAAACGAAAAAAAAAAATTTCCAACAAAAGTTATTAAAGTTCTAACTCCGGATAACTATACAGATTTTTTTAAACTATAAAGACTCTTACAATTTAAATAATTATCCATTTATTATTTCAGGTTTTAATGTCAATGAATGGTGTTTCTAATTTTTTAAATTTAATTAGCTGGCTGATCGCTGGATTAGTGTTTCTAAGTGCTTGCTGCATTTTACCTATATTTATTATGCTTTTATCTTCGACGGGCGATGTACTTTCCTACATATATTATGGGAATCCCTTTCTTGTTTGGTTGATACTTACTCTTCATATCAGTCATTTATTATCATTTGGCATACACGTGTCGGCATATTTTTCTAAATGTAAGTAAAGTGTAGTACATATGTACTTAGAATAATAGTTCGCAAAATATAATTTCAAAAATTTCTTACAGCATTGTATGTTGTATTTGCCCTTTTAACTCTGAATGTGTGTGCAATGACAATTCAAATGCATGGTCTAAAGGAAGAAACCTATTCAATAGCACCGTATTTAGGAATTTTCTTTCCTAATTTGTTAATAGTTCGAGCGATCGATGAAATGAATTATTATGAAACAATTTGTAAGTACTTCAATAATAAAAATTATAATTTCTGTTTATTAAGGAGAATAATATAAAATAATTTAAATCATCATATAATCTTACACTGGTACAAAATAATTTTTTTTCATTTTATTAAAGTTTAATATAACATTTTTATTTTGTAGCTGAAGGTATACAATGGAGTAATTTATTATCTGTTGGAAATACTGCTTATAAAATTGGAGGAAGTACAGGAATGATTGCAATATTGTCTATAATAGGATTTATTTTTCATTTCACTATGGCCGTTTATATTTACGCAATAAATCCTGGAAAATATGGCATTCGAAAACATCCGTTATTTTTCTTGAAGGTAATTAATTTACTCTAATACTAGAAATTCGTTTGAAATTATGATTATATTGATACAACAACTTTTTTACTTAAAGAATAAAAATAAAACATATACTGGAGATCACGCGGAAAATTTTGATTATATGTCATTGAAAGGAAAACCTTTTGAGACTGTATCTGAGGGAATTTTTAATCCAGGAATTCAGATACGAAACTTGAAAAAGGCTTACAATATTGGTTTCATTAATAAATCTGTAAGCTAATTTATTCTATTATTCATTTCTTATAAATATCTACTTACAAAATATGAAATATAAAATTTTAGAAAGTATACGCATTGCGCGGTATTTCGATAGATTTCTATGAAGGACAAATCACATCTTTACTTGGACACAATGGAGCTGGAAAAACCACTATGATGTCTATTTTAACAGGTAAAGATCAAAAAGTTATTAATTTAGTATTAAAAGTATGGTAATATGAATTTTTCATTTAAGGAATGTTGAACCCTAGCGATGGTCTGGTACTTGTAAATTCAAAAAATCTAAAAGATCATTCAAAAGAAATAATGAATGATATGGGATTATGTACTCAAGAGAACATGGTTTTTCCAAATCTTACTGTTAACGAACAAATAACATTTTTTGCTATGGTATACAATAAAATTACTCGAAGAATCTTGTATGTATTGTTCAAATTTTTGTTTGTAACACCTTAAATGATCTAAAATATAATTTTAGCTGAAAGGTAAAGGAAAGACAAAAGCTGAGATTAAAGAAAACGTTAAGATTTTTCTTGAAAAAGTAAAATTGTATGAAAAGAGAAATTCTTTGCCCAAAGATTTATCTGGTGGCCAAAAACGCCGGTTGTGTCTTGGAATGGCGCTAGTAGGCGACCCAAGTGTAAGTGTCTATTAAAATTAATTTTTTTAAGTCTTTATTAAAAAAGGAAAAATATTTTTTCCTATAGGAATAAAACGTAATCGATTTAATATTTATTATTTTAAAGATTCTAATCTTGGATGAGCCAACTTCTGGTTTAGATCCAGAAAGTAGACGAGTTATTTGGGATATTTTACTGGTAAATTTTTAATTAAATAATTATTTATTTTTCATTTTTTTTTTCTATATTTTATTATTTTTTTCATAGAAAATGAGAGGACATAAAACTATAATAATAAGCACACATGACATGGAAGAGGCTGATATTCTTGGAGACAGAATTGCAATAATGCATACGGGACAGCTAAAGAGCTATGGAACGTGCATGTTTCTTAAAAAATTTTTCGGTAAATATTAATCAATTATAAAGTAACTATATATTTATCTTTGTGTGTATATACATAAACTTTTGTTGAGTAGAATTTTTATTTTTAGACCTAAATTAAAAATAATTTATATTTGCATTTATTTTAATCAAGTTGAATCTTTATATCTACTTCACGTAGTCGTATAACGAAATCAAATCATATAATGAAAATCATAAGATTTTGTTTCTGCTAAATATAAATCAACATTAATTTATTTTAGCAAAATAAATATTGATGATAATTAAAGAATTTTATTACATTATTTAGGTCAAGGTAATATTGAAGTAACTTTAGCTGTCGAGCCTACATGTGATTATGAAAAAATTCGATCTGAATTAGATCATGAAGCAAAAATTATTAATAAGGATGGTAGCAAAATAGTCATGAGTATTCCTAATTCACCTGGTCTACCAGATGTATTAGATAAAATAGAAAAAAATAAAAATGAATTAGGAATATCAGGTTTAAGTGTTTCGCTCATTAGTTTAGAGCAAGTATTTTTAAAGTAAGTTTTACAAATCTCTCTATATATTGATTTTAATTTCAGAATATTAAAAGTATCATTTTTTTTATAATAGAGTAACTAAAGAAAATGATGATCCAATAATGAAAAGTCAACCGTTTACTCAAGCAAATGAGAAGTTACAAGGATTTGCTCTGCTTATGCAATTCATTCGAGCTCTGTTGTATAAAAAAGCAAGATACACAATAAAAAATATGTCGACAAATATTTTAATGATTGTTTTGGTAAGAAGAGTATTACAATTTTTCAGCTATATCCAAAATTTTTTTGATTTTAAGTTATTATACTTTTAGGTGACAATCGCTTTGATATTTATTTCTCTTTCTTTAAAAGAATCCAGTTTTGAAGAATCAAGGGAAAAAATAACATCGATAAATCTTGATATATATAAACAGCCAGAAACTTATTACAAAAGTTATAATAATATTTTTAGTGAAAAATATAAACTTGTAACTGAACGCTTTAATGGTAAAGCAATTGAAGTACAAAATATTAGTCTTAATGAAGGTAAAGAATTAATTTTATACCAAATTTTTTTATAAAATTTGTTTTTAACTCATTCAATTTCGATGTTGCAGTATTGATCAAGCACGCCAAAGAAAATCTCAACTTTTACGACAAACATTTGATTGCTGCTGCAGAATTTAACCAAACTAATACCAAAGACATTATCGTAACTGCGCTTTATTCAGAAAAAACAACCTTCAGTCTTCCTATCTCGATCAATGTGCTCTCTAACGCTATTATCAAAGGCCTTTTGGGCGATGATTATTCGATTAGTTCGTCAGTTCAAACATTGCCGCTCCTAACTTATCAGGATAATACTCTACCTAATACATTCACCACCAGCGTAACTTTTGTGTTGATCTTCTACTCAACAGTTGCATTATTTGTTCTTCATCCTTTGCGCGAATTTTCAACAGGTATCAAACAATTGCAGCGAATGACTGGTGTTTCTTGTTTTACTTACTGGGGAACAATGTTTGCTTTTGATCTCATCAATTACATGTTGGTAGTTGTTGTGATTATGATTGGCTTTAATTGCATGGATATCTTCCTTGATCTTAAAATTTATCAGCTGTATGAAATTTGTAAGTGAACGTTGTATACTTTAATATTTAATTTATAAGTATACTAGTTTGTTTGATTATATACTATTTTTACTTTATATATTATTTCACAAATATAAAATTTCATGTAAGAAAGAAAAAACAATTTATAAATTTTATAAAATTAAATTTCTCGTAGAAGCAAGAATAACACTGCAGTAACTTGCATTCAATAATTTTTCACAAAATATGTAAAAAAAATTATTTAAAAACTTTTTATGACAAAAATATCTTTTATTAATTTTTGTCAAAAGATGTTATTTCAAAATATTTATTTTGATATTCATTTTTTATAATACTTGTTTAATTTGATATGATTAATGTAAGTGCATAACAAACTAGTTACTAAAAAATATAATAACCACATTGAGAAAAATGTTTGATAACTAATTGATATGTTTAATTCAATGAATTAAACTTTTATAGCGAGGATTAAATTTTTTTCTCAATGCAATAAATTAAATTTAATTAAAATAAATAAATTATGTATTATTTTTAGTGATTTCCTTATTATTGTTTGTGTTATTCGCCATCAATATTTTACCGCTCATTTACACCTTCAGTTTCACTAAATTAACCCCTAACTCTGCAGTCCGGTTATTGACGTATATTCCTATAGGTCTTGGTAAGCCTGAACTTATAGTTACATTTACAATCTCACTACATAAATGATTATTCCAAATTTAATTAAATTTTTTTACTTTCAGTCTCACTAGAAATAATTATGTATGCCGTCAATACGTCACTAAATAATTATGAAGCTGTAAGAATAATACGACCAATTCAGAAAAGAATATTTCTTCTGCTTCCTTATTCGAGTTTTTTTCACAGCCAAGTGTCTTTCTACACGACAGCGTTAACAAATGCTAGGTGTAAAAGGATGCCCAATGTTTTTTATGAAACAGTTTGTGCACTTAGAAATTTTGACGTTTGTTGTAGTAAGAAACTGTTGCTAATTTATAATTACAATAGGTTTATAGTCTAGTATAAAAACTTCACATAATTTAAAAGTTTTTGGAACCGGTCAAAAATTTAGGTCAAAATAATTTTTATCTTTATACAATATTTAAATTTTCTGTAACATCCGTTGACTGTTTGAAACTGAGCTTGAGCTTGGTTGATTATTGGTCGTTCTAAAAAAGGTTATTTTTATCGATATTCTAAAGAAATCAGAATTTACCGTAAAAGCAAATTTCAACTAATAATTAAGATAAAAGATAGTTTGAAGCAATTCATCCAGTTTTTTTTTTCGTTATTGTAAAATTAACTTGTATTTCTGACGCCAATAATCAAATGTACCTGGAACATCATTTAAATATTACTATAAAACATTTTCGTAATAATTTTTTTTTCATATTTTAGAACTCGGGTGTTATAATGGAGAGTGTAAAACATACGTGAAGTATTTTACAAATTTTGAAAACGACATGACGTTAGAAGAAAGTTTAGTATACTTATGTATCACACCTATATTGTACTTCGGAATTCTCGCTGTTTTAGAATATCAGTTGATTCCGACATTGGTATCTAAAATGAAAAAGCTTGATGCACCTGATTATCCTGTTGATGAACAAGTTAGAAAAGAAAAATTTAATATTGCTCAGAAAATTAGTGCATATAATGAAAGTACGTATTGCTCTTTTACAAAAGTATTAAAGAATAAGTTTACAATAACGTCTTATGAATGCAATTTTTCAGGCGATGAAGGAATTACTAATAACATTGCTGAAGATAAAACGAGAAATGGCATACCTACCATCGAAGATTACTCTTCGAATTATAATAACTTAAGTAAACAAATATTTTTCGTATATGAATTGCGTAAGCAATATGGAGATTTGATGGCGGTTGAAGATGTAAGTTTTGGAGTGAATCAGCGCGAATGCTTTGGATTACTTGGTGTCAACGGAGCGGGTAAAAGTACAACTTTTAGGATGATGACCGGAGGTGAAGTACCAGACAATGGGATTATGTACATTGGCGATAAGAATTTTAGAAAACATAGAAAATATGTAAGTAAATGTGTCAAATATTTCAATTTTACCCTTATAAAATATTATAAAAGTTTATACGTACAAGTAAATTATTATATATATATGGTTTGTTCTATATGAAACTTAATTTTAATAATTAACTTGAAAACAATTTCAGTTCCTTTCACAAATGGGATATTGTCCTCAAAATGACGCTATAATACGATCTCTTAATGCTTACGATCATCTGCGATTATTTGCCCGACTTCGTGGGATTTCTGAAGAGCAAGTTGAGTTAGAAGTGCAAACTTGGATTTTAAGGTTGAGTAAGTATATGTTACCTTAAATTAATTTTTAAATCTGTCACCAAGTACTAATAAAAAGGTGTGAAAATTTTTTAGATTTGACTGCTTGCGCATCACAGCCAAGTGGAACTTATAGCGGTGGTAACAAGAGACGATTGAACATAGCAATTGCTCTCATTGGAATTCCAAATTTGGTCTTATTAGACGAGCCTACAACCGGTGTCGATCCGGGTGCTAGGAGATCACTATGGAATGTCATTAAATCTTGCCAGACGATAGGACAGGCAGTCGTTTTAACATCGCACAGGTATATAAACTTTAGTAGACTGTTATAATTAATAAATAATAATAAAAATAAGTCATTGAACAATAAATTTTTATGCTTTAGTATGGAAGAATGCGAAGTTTTATGTAATAGACTAGCTATTATGGTCGACGGTAGATTTGTGTGTATAGGTCCGTCCGAAGAACTAAAACAACGTTTCGGAGCAGGTTATGACATTCAAATTAAAATGCATCCAGAGAAGGCAGTATATCAAATTGATGAGATAAAACATAGTATAGTTCAAGCCCTTAACTGCGAACTTGTTGATGAAAATGCGGTATGTTTAATAAAATAGTTTAAAGAATTGCTTATATTTTTATAATAAAAATATTATTAAAGTTTTACACGATTGAAATATTGAAAAAAATTTTTTACGATAAAGAACAAAAATATTTGGATATTCTTAAAAATGCTTGAATAATAAAAATATAACGATTTTATTACAGGGTTACCTCATGTATCACGTAACGCCTGAAGAAACTACCTGGAGAAAGATGTACGACGCAATGAATCTACTGAAAGAGAGATTCGACTGCATCGATGATTACTCTGTCTTATCATCGACGTTGGAGCAGTTATTCTTGCTTTTCGCTAGAACGGCTAGAAAAAATCCTAATCGAACAACTGAATAAAAAAAATGATTAACATAAGTTTCACAAGATACTTTTTTTTTATAATTCTTGTAATGTACATATTTATGCAATCTAAAAAAAAATATTTTTATATATTTTTACTAAGTATTATATCATAATGTAAATATGCGTTCACATGTAGTAAAAAATAAGTAATATTATGATTGCAATGTTGATCATAGTTAGTGAATTGATTACAGTCTTAAAAGTTTTCTTATTAAAAAGGCATTTTTAATATCTAATTAAGCGAAAATATAGTAAACTGAAATTGAAATAGTGCGGATATAACATAAATATTATTTATTCATATATAAAAGTTTATACAGCTATAATATTATTTTTAAATAAATAAAAATTTATCAAATCAAAAAACTGTCTTTTTCAAATAGGCATAATAGATCACTATCATTTATGAGACGATGTAAGCATTCCAAGAAACTGCGACGACCAAGGAATGTAGAACAAAACGTTTACTCTGAAGTTTCACGTGTAAAATCTGATCCCTCTTTGTTCCCGTAGATCACTTAACCTTAGATGAAGCGAAAAATCATTTACTAGATGACTACGTAATGTCTACTGCTTTTATTTTGAATTTTTGAAACTAAATACACCATAAGAAATTAAAAAAAAAATTAATAAAGTTTTAACATATGAATAAGAACATAAATGTTTGATTAAATATAGTAATTTAGGAAAATTTTTTTAATATGGCATTTTTAGTACACACTGCATACATATCTTCAATAGAACCAGCAAGAATGTAGATAATAATATGAAAAGGTTGCAAAGTACTACAAAATTTCATTTACGGAGTTATAACAAAGTGATAGAAATAAGTGTTTCAAAACAAAAGACTACACTGAAAATAATAATTGTGACTTTAATTTTGATTTAAAAATTCTTTAGGTTTTTTTATGTTTTTTGCTTCTTTCAGATCTATAAAATTAAAAATTATTTTAGTCAAATTAAATTAGTCAAAAGCCTTTGCTTCTCTTCATTAAATATTCATTTAATCTTGTTCCTTCTACAGCCAACTATATATTAAAACATAAGTTATGTATACAAACTGTACACTGTTAATTAGACTAAAAAGAATTTAGAAACAATAAACAGGGCAAGTGGATGGGTCGTATTATCTAGAATATATTTTTGTTAATATACGATAATAACATTTTTTATGAATGGTATAGTCATTTATAAATGATGATTCTTTATAACTTTGAACTTTTCTATAGTTGAAAGAAATTATAAAACTCTTTTTATGATAGTATATAAAGCAGATATATAGGTGTATGAGAACGATTGGAAATCGCTGTTCACCTATTGACTATGCGCACAGAATGGTAAAAACAAAATCTAACAATTATTATATAGACAATTTCAGAGACTCATATTTATGAAATTTAAAAAAAGTAATGATATTATTTATAACAGGATTTCCTGCGAAGTAACTAATTAAAGACAGATATACGACGCAAAGAATATGTTGAAAAGCAGAACTTCAGCAGTGGTTATCTTTGGAGCAGTTGTTCATAGGTTTTGCAAGACCAAAAGTTATAAAGATTATTATAACCATAAAAGTGATAAAGAAAAGCGTTTGATGTAATTTCTGAAATAAAAGTATACTAAAGGTATATCATCTTGATATTACAAGCTCAAGTGAATCTTGATCAATTTGAATAACTTTGGGATTCTATGAACTCGTATTCGCTAAAATCGTCGACATAATATATTTGTATAGATGATTATTTTTAATGCTCCATTTTGGTGAGTGGTCTGCAGTATTAAACCCGTATTAGATATTCCTAGAAACTTTGAATAAAACGCGCTTATCTATTCGAAACTCAAATTCATCGTAACTTCGTGTCCAAGCGGCAATTTCTATTCTCTCTATCACACTCGCGGATTAAAGTGTCTAGTTTGTCTAGATTTCGAACTAAGCAGAGCACTGCTTCTACGTGCGGTGACGTCAGGTGCACGCAAGCAGCAGGCGCTCCCAAAATGAAGAGCGCCAAGGCAAAACAAAGGTGAGAAAGTATTCGAGCTATTCGGCTGCTATATGAATAATTGATAATGAAATTGTTACGACTATTACCTTGCGTAAATAGGGCATTTGTGAGAGACTATATATACGATATCTTCCTCTCTCTCTCTTCTTCTCTTCCTTTCTCTCTCCCTCTGTTTCTCTCTTTAAGTACCTAAGAAATTGGCTACGTTGATTGATTTCATTCGAGCTCTCTAGATACATCTATGATTGAAATGATGCAGGATGTGGATACTTAAGTTAAGCCCTAGCAAATATAAGTAGGTATTGTAATATCGTTTATTATAGAGTCGGAAAAAATAATTAATGAAAGTACAGAGAAAGAGTTTATTGTTATCCTCTTCAATTTTTTTTTTTTTTTTTTTAATTATTTTTCACTATTGTTGTTGAAAATATTTTTGAAAAATTGCAAGAGCAAAAATATGGGCATTTTGTATAGTTTTGTTAACGCATAAAAAAATCAATTAGATGATAACAATAAAAAAACAACAAGCTGCTTAGATAATTGTTGTTTCTTTAGAAATAAAAACCTTATTATCTCAAAACTATTTCTACTTGAAAATATGTTTTATCGTTATAATAATTGATAGATTTTAAAATAAATTTAGATCTCGTAGTTGACAAGAAGTATCTGTAATGACCATGAATGAATATGATTTTAGATTAGTTCAGTTACCTACAACTAATTGAATAAAATTAGATTTATAGTGTCATTGAAAAGTATTTTAAAAAATTCAAGCTATAAGCCATATGATGTATTTCGCTGTTCAATTATTTACAGATTCAATGCTTACGTACTTCCGGTCAAAGATAATTTTACGTTTACGTCAATGACAAACACACCCTTTGAGAGAAAACGCATTATATTTGCAAAGTACAGAATATGTATTGACGTTTCTAGGTCTCTGTTATCTTGTAGACATTTCTAAGTACTTTTTTCATATCCGCTCCTTTTACATTAAGCAGCCAATATCGCGATTATCTAAGATTTTTCAGATGTTAATATAACATCTTAATAAGCTTAGTCTTGGTATTTTCCAAAAAATTCGACTTCCGTATAACTTGAAAAATTATTTATTTTTTTACAATGATTTAAAATTAAGTCAATTAATTTAATTAAGTTAATTTAATTTAGATTTAAGTCATACAAAACAGTGTACACAAAAAGTAACAAGAGAAGCTGCAGAACTTATAATTACAAATTTAATTGATTCGGTTTTTAACGAGGATATCATTGCCAGAATTTAACAATAGATATACACTCTAAATTCCTTAGATTAAAATTTTTAGTCCTAGCGTCGACTGATGATAAAATTTATTCCAATAAATTAAACAAACTTTATACAAACGCGCATTTCTATTTGTGATTAAAACAATTAATATAAAATGTAAATTTTGATTAATGCTTGGATTGGAAATTCCAAGCCAATGGATTCAGATTCCAATCCAAGGAATTTAGAGTGTAGCTTTAAAATCTAAAAAGGATATCTTTAAAGCACAATATTTACAGTAAATATCATAATAAAAAATTTTAAACAAGATTAAAGTTCAAACTTTTATCGTATATTATATAATAGCTATAGCCATCATATCAGTGGCGCAGCTGCACCCCACGATAGGAAATATAAAATGTAATTTGTAATTATTTTTTATACTGCCTCAGAATTCAATAATTAATTTTAGTTTACGCAAAGCCCTTGTAAAAAAGTACATAGTCTAGTCTATGTATGATTATCCATCGGTTATTTATCTTAAACTTTATATAAATATACTTAAAATATTCCAATTTCCGAATTATTTTTATCCTATTTTACGAAAAAAAATTCCTGACAGATTGGTCAAAGCGTTGATAAACACGTGTTTGAGGTGAGTAAGCGTCCTCTCCTTATCTCATCGATTTCAGTTTTATACAATGCTTAATATTTTTAAATGTGATATTAAACTTGAAAAACTTATCTTAATATTAATCGTTCTTTAAACGATAGCAGGGTTTGAGATCATCTTTTAAATTGTGGGCTATTCATTGTGCTTTCATGCTTCAATCAGTCACTACATTTTCTTCAGTAATCTCAAAAACCTATTCGCTCTGTAAGTACATGTATAGGAATATTATTAAATTATAAATTAAATTATATATATATGTATATGTGTGTTTGTATATATATATAAATATACACGCACAAACGCATACGTATATATATTCACATACAATTATTCTTTCTTTATGAAATATTACGTATTTTAAAATAACGAGTTAATCTTTGACCTTGAAAAAACTATACGACTTGTTAGAATAGAAACTTTTATGACTTAGTTTGCATTCGACCATTCTTTACTAAGTGCGTTTCTAACGTCAGTTTTTTTATATTACATAAATATTAATAAAAAATCTAAATAAACTAATAATAAAAGATATTAATTAGTGAAAAAATAGAATTTAGATAATTAATAGAATAGTTTAATGTTAACGTAACTATGTATATCTATGTCTTATCAACTTGGTCTTATGCTTTCCGACATAATTATGTAAGTAATTATTCTGAATTTTCGATTATAACAATAATTTTTAAATCTAAGATACAGTATATTTTACGATGAATATTTTTGTTTTATAAAATATTGACATAAATAAAAAGCAGAATAAACTTAAATAAAAAATTCAATAAAATTTAAAATGTTAATATTCATAATTTGTATATTTAACAATTCTAATCTTGTAATAATGAACTATAATTTACACAAAATTTAAAATATGTAATATTTTTCTTCTATATTTAACAAGTTATTATCATTAATTTACGTAGTTATTTAATTACATACTTACACCCATTTTTTAGTTCTAGCGTAGTGTAATAAGTGTTAGTGTTAATAAATAATTAAGAAGTATAAATATACAATACTGATATGTTTTAGTTGTTTGAATGAACTTATAAATTCTAAGATACAGTAAATTTTATATTCTAATTTGAATAACTGTGTATAAAAGAATATGATTCTATAATAAATATAGAATTGTAGAAGACGAATTATAGAATAAATTCTTACTTACAATTTACATAGCTTTAGATTTGATTGACTAATAATATGAAAATAGCACTACAATGTCTAAAACTTAAATATTCAAAGCGTTGGATAGCATCACTTTCATATTTTGAAAGGCAACAAAATTTTTTTAACTTCTTTTAATGTTTTTTCAATACATACCTACAGTTAAAAAATTCATGTTAATAAGATTTCCAATAGAGTTCCATCCTTTCTATAGCTTACTTTACTAAACTACACTATAACAGCTGAATAAAAATATTTCATAAATAAAAATAGTTTAACATTTTCCACACGTGCAGTACCCGCAGGTTTATCCTGAATCAATGTTTCGGCTCAACAGGAAAATCCCGCTTTTTGTAAATACCCAGAGGCGCGGCTGCAAAATTTTATGTTATATACGAAGAGGAGAGATTGAAAAGAGCAGACGACAGAGCCGTACGCTGCTCCGATATGAGAGTTATGAGTCACTTCGCGCGCGGCGCAACATAAAAATATACTTATCTACACGAGTTCGCAGGATTTTCGAGCTATTTTTTTGAGGGATAGAGCTCGCTTTTCGAAGAGAATAAAATACTGATTTAATCTTAACTTAGTTTGCTGAGATAAGAAAAAACGAAGAACCAGTCAGTGTTTGCGAATATTTACTCGGGTAACATCGGAAAGTACTTTTTTCGGACAGTTGCGTGTAGGTTGACGTACCATAATGTTCTTTATTCTTTAGTTTAAAGTTTTATTTCAGTATTATTTATCACTTTTATTTATGAAAACGTCTACTCGTGATTAGTAAATATAAACGATTAATGATTTATACTTCTTATTTATATATCTTTAAAGAATATATCTTACGTAAATTGTACATAAAAAATATTCACTATTTTATGAACAATAAGTAATTACAAAATTTTTACTTTTAGCCGAAAAATAAAAACCACATTGACAGCAATTCCTACAAGAAATCAAACATGATCAAAGAAAAACTAAGAGTCTTCAGACTTCTTTTGTACAAGAATTATTTAGTTCGTAAAAGACATTGGAAAGTGGGATTGTTTGTAGAACTTATGATTCCATTATTAATATTTCTCATTTTCTGGTCTCTCAGAAACTTGACTAGACCTGATCTATTTTCTGAAGAAAGGGAATTTAGTGAGCAAAAGTGGCCAATAGATAGTAGGTCTGAGCTAATGCCGTGGGCAGATCTGTATATTGTACCAGAGAATCCATTTATTAAAAGTATAATAAAGGACGTACTCGAATGTATAGGATATTCAACGACTACACGTAAGTCGTACACGTAATTATACTCAAACAACATGCTAAAAATTCACCGCAACACTTAATTTACTGTATAACAACTTATTAGTAATTATAAATTATAGATCGTTTGTGTTGATCATTTTATTTTAGCTGTCAACTGGTTTAAAACAGAAGAAGAAATGCTAAGTTTTTACAAAACTACTAATTCCACAACCATGACTGTGATTTTTGAAGATAAAAATTTAAATAGTTCTTCAATGCAATTAAAATATAAAATACAATCATCTAGTGATATTCCAGAAGAATTATATTATAGTAATGACTATTTATCAAAGTATAGTTTATATAAATTTTTAAATAAAATTGTAGGATTGCAATTGTGTCTAGATGAATCTTTTATAAACAATAAAGTAAATGGTCATCGTTTTGAAATTTATGTAAGTACTCTAAATTTTTTTTCATACTAATTATACATATATTAGTAATAAATAATAAAATATTAACTTACTTAGACGCAACAAATGCCTACTCCAGCTTATGTGAAAGCAGACACAACAGATGAAATTATTCGTTTCGTATTTTGTATAATTGTTCTCGTAGCTTTCCTATTTATATTGTGCGTTGAAACTTCCAATGCATCTGATGAAAAATTTCTTGGAACACACGTAAATATAAATATTGAAGTTCTATCGTTGTTTAAAAATCTAAAATTATTTATATAAAGTTTTATTTTAGGTCCTAATGATGATGAACGGTGTTCCTAACTATTTAAACTTACTAAGTTGGCTGGTAAGCGGATTAGTTTTCAGTATTTTCTATACAGTACCGTTGGTAGTTTTGTTTAGTTTCTCTTCTTCGGTACATGTAATTCCACTTCTTCATTATGGAAATCAATTTATCTTTTGGCTAGTAGTTACCTTGCATGTTGCACACTTAATATCATTCGGTATACATGTATCAGCCTATTTTTCAAAATGTGAGTTTTATTTCGTACATATAAAGTTAAAAAATATTTGCCAAATTAAAAGTATTAATTTTTTATTATTTACAGCTTTGTTTATGAATACAGGACTTTTATTAATTTATGTTGGTGCATTTGCACTGCAAATTTATGGGATTAAAGGCAAATCTTTGTACATTACGCCCTATTTAGGAATACTTTTTCCAAACATGTTATTATACAGAGCTTGTAACGAAATTACTCTCTATGAGGCTGCCGGTAAGTAATGCACATGATTATTTCTACTATTTATCAATATTAATACTAATCATAAAATTATTATTATTATTATTTTAAGAGGAAAGCATCCAATGGGATAACTTGTTTACAGTTAAAGATCCCTTATACGGGATTCAAGGTAGTATAGGAATGATTTTAATTTTTTCTCTACTTGGAATGATTTTGCATATTATTTTGGCTGAGTATATTTATTCAATAAATCCTGGTAAATATGGTGCTAGAAAAAATCCATTCTATTTTTTAAAGGCAACTATTTTAATATAAAATTATCTGTAAATTATAAAACAAGCAAATTTTAATATTTCTTAATAATTTAGTGTTTAAAAAGATCTAAGAAATCTTGTAATATGAATGAAGTAGAAAACTTGATACCTGATAATGCAAATAAAAATTTGTTCGAATCAGTAGCCAATGGAGTTTATACTTCAGGAATTCAAATACGAAATTTAAGAAAGATCTATAATACAGGCCTGCTCACTAAAGCGGTAATATTTTATGTTTTATTTTAATGTCATAAATTACCATTTTACTGTATCTTAAACGTAACATATTTTTAGGAAGTGCACGCTTTAAAAGGCATTTCAGTAGACTTTTACCAAAAGCAAATAACAGCTTTGTTGGGTCATAATGGAGCTGGCAAAACTACAATTATGTCTATTTTGACAGGTAATAAAAGACAATAGGAATTATTACAATTATGCAATATTGAAAAAATACATTTATTTTAGGAATGGTAAGTCCAACTGACGGCGTGGTATTAGTAAATGGGAAAGATGTAAATGAAGATTCACATGAAATTATGAATGATATGGGATTATGCCCACAAGAGAATATACTTTTTCCAAACCTTTCAGTAGCTGAACAATTAAAATTTTTTGCTATGGTAAAAGTCATTCACCATAATGGATAAAAATTAAATACAAATAAATTTTTAAATTACAATATTATCAATAATTTTTCAAAAAATGTCGCAGCTAAAAAATAATGGCGAATCTAAATCTGTGGAAAATAGTGTAACATCTCTACTTCAAAAACTAAAGCTTTCCGATAAACGGGATTCCTTACCTAAGAGTTTATCTGGTGGACAAAAACGGCGGGTATGCCTTGGAATGGCTTTAGTAGGAAATGCTAGTGTAAGTCAATCTTTTGAAGATTATCAGCTCATCTAAGAAAAGTAGTTCCGAAAACCTAATAGCTTAAAATCCTTATAACGTTCATAAAATATGTAGTATAATTAATTATTGCACATTAAGTTAAGTTTTTCCCTAAAAAAATTAACATGGAATTTAGTAGCAAAATTTAGCCTAATGTTTATCTGGCTGAATGTTTTTGTGTTCGCTATGTATATATAAAAATTTGCTTTTAATTTGTACAAAGGCTTAAATTTGCGGCTTCCCATAAAAATGAAATAATTTCACTTTTCATGATTTTAAGAAATTGAAATATCTGATTTCTATTGTTTAATATCAAAATCGCAGAAATAGATATCACAAATTTTTAGCGTAAAAGTATCGCTGTAAAGTTTGAGCCAAGTCCATAATCTTAAGATTGCAAATACTCTCTTTATAAGTATATATATGTATGTTTTAGATATTAGTTTTGGATGAGCCAACATCTGGATTAGATCCTGAAAGTAAACGAGATATTTGGAATATATTATTGGTAAAATTATTTTAGAATACTAGCTAACATATATATATATAAAGAAATTATGTTAATAATTGATTTTTATAAATGATTATATATTTTAGAAAATGAGAGGCGAAAAAACAATTTTAATCAGTACTCATGACATGGAAGAAGCTGATATTTTAGGTGACAGGATAGCAATAGTACATAGCGGCAATATGAGAAGTTATGGAACTTCATTGTTTCTTAAAAAATTGATAGGTATGTTATAATAAGATGAGGAAAGTTTCGGGGAGTTTAGTAATCTCTCTTTTTAAAAACTGTTAATATAATTATAAGAATATGATAAATTGTAAAATCGTGTCCCCAGTCCGATACTAGTGTGAGAAATTTTTTTTATAGAGCTGCGTGGCATAAATCCATACTTATATGTCACGCTTATTTACGCTGTAAGTAGTCCATTATTGCACCGTGCTTATCACGATGCAAAAATGAACTGTTTATGGCACGGATAGGTGTGACATCGGATTTATGCTAGACCGTGCTATAAAATATTGTACGATACTCGTGTCTTAAGTAGTACTTCATAGCAGGATGTTTAGCGTCCTAGCTTCTCTCGGATGTTAATACATGTCGTGTCGAGAAGTGCTAGTTAAGCCACGTTAATTTCTTAATATACTATTTTGCCACGAATTTGAAATCACCTATTGTCGCACTTGCCTCATATTTTTTATAATTATACTAAAAACTTAAATTTTTCGTAGGTCAAGGAAATGTAGAAGTAACTTTATCAACCGAAACATGGAGTGATACAGAAAAAATTCTTAATTACTTAGATCCTCAAAGTGAAATACTTAATGCCCATGAAGGAAAAATAGTATTGAACGTTCCACATACAAACAATCTGCCAGACTCCCTAGATATAATTGAGAGTAACAAGAAAGAACTCGGTATAACAGGAATGAGTGTTTCTTTAATTACTTTAGAGAAAGTTTTTTTGAAGTAAGATAATGTTAAATTTTAATTTTATATCTATTTTAAATCTTTTTATATGAAATAATAAACAAATAAAATTAATTTTCTATTCGTGCATAGGGTTACTCAAGAAGGTGATTCAAAAGGACTACAAGAACCACTTATTAATAAAATCGAAACACTGAAGGGCGGAAGTCGTTTTATGCATTCTGTGATGGCTTTGTTACGTAATAAAATGACCTATACTATAAAGAATATATCAGTGGTTTTGGTTATGTTATTTTTGGTAAGTACTTACAGTTTTCGCATTAATAAATATAATTGAAATGTTTTTTGTAACAATTAAGTACTAAAATTTTATGTTTAGTAGATCTTTTTATTCATATCAACCCAATATTGTTTTAGATTATTTTATCATTATTCATACTTTCGTCCATGTTACCAGAAGCTATTTATACTAATGCGGATACTGATCCATTACCAAAACTAGTAAGACTAGATATGTATTCCGATGCAAAGACTTATTACAGGACTGATAGCAGTTTTACTAAACCTTATGGAGATTCTTATAAGCAAGTTACAAAAGAATTCAATAGTGAAGCAATCGAAAATGAGTCCACAGAAACTAATATTGTTGACGGTAAGACTATTGATTTTGCTTACTCTAAAAATTCAGATTTTTGCTATTAGGATGCGTAAATAACTATATTGTTTCAAAACTTCTTAGGTTCATGAAAATTTTGTTATTAAATATACCTATTAAATGCCTATAAATTTTTGCAATTATTTATACTTTACAAATTTGATTTGATAAATTTTATCTTTTAGAAATAACGATTAACTATAAAAAAAAAAATAACTGAAGAAACATAATTTTATTTAAAGGAAGAAAAAATGACTCTGTTGATCACTGCGAACTAAGCTTATTTATTCATTGCCGACGTTTCGGACGTGTTTTTGATTAACATCCCTTTTCAAGAAGTAAAATAATAAACTATTTAGTTAATGCGGATTAACATCGTCAAGTTTTCTGGAATTACAATTTTTTAGAGATAGCTGACCAAAAACAGGTCGCTGTCTCTCTTTTCATCGTAGTCATTTTCCACAATGAGAGGAAGAGTAGTTACTCGAATATGGCGAGAGAAAGACAGACAGCGACCTGTTTTTGGTCAGCTATCTCTACAAAATTGTAACTTCAGAAAACTTGACGATGTTGATCCGCATTAACTAAATGGTTTATTTAGTGAATGAATAAATAAGCTTAGTTCGCAGTGATCAACAGAGTCATTTTTTCTTCCTTTAAATACGTTGGAGCGAACAATAAATTCAATCAACCATCTATAACATAATTTTATCTTTTCCACAGCATTACTGGCAATAGGCGCGAAAGACAAAGACGATTACGAGACCCACCTAATCGCCGCAGCGGACTTTTACAGCCCACTGCCAGGCTTTGTGAACGCCACGGCTCTCTACAATTCACCTAAAGCTCGATACGCCGTACCAGTGTCACTAAACCTGATGAGCAATGCAGTGCTCCGGACTCTGGTTAGTCCAGAGTGCAAAATAGAGATGCAAGTTCAGCGGCTGCCGATGCGTCCAGGCGAGACCGGCGACAACTTTGGGCGGGAATTGAAGGAGGTGAACCTGCAAGTCGTCGCACCCGCTATTATCGCCGTGCTGTTCTACTTTGGGCTTGCCTTCTTCGTCATACAACCGATCAGAGAGTCCATGAAGGACGTCAAGCATTTGCAAAGGATGACGGGCACCTCGGCGTTTTGCTACTGGGGCGCTATGTTCATCTTCGACTTTGTCCTTTTCATATGTTTGGCCCTCGTCTTTATTGCTGGCTTCGTTATTTTAGATCTCATATTCGCGCTTCATATATTTGGCGTCACCGATATTCGTAAGTTGTGATAGGCATTTGTTAACATTTTTTTGCTTATTCCAATAATAATAGAGTATTTTTTTCTTTTTCGTTTTTGCAGTATATATGTTACTGCTATTTGTGTTACTCGCAGTCAATATTTTTCCTATAACATACTCCGTCAGCTTCTGGAGAAAATCAACAAGTGCAGCTGTAAAATTACTGACTCTTTTACCTCTACTCTTAGGTGAGATTAATAATTTACAGTAGATATTGAACTATGAATTTAATTTTATATAACTAAAAGCATTGCGAAACAATTTCAGTATTTGCGGAAACCATCATTCTTTTTATCATTGTATCGCTGGAACCATTTCTACACGAAGCAGAATGGCCATCACCCTACAATTCAATTCGTTTAATAGAAAAAGGAATACTTTTGTTAACTCCTTATATAAGCTTTTACCATGGGATAAGCTCAGTTTTTAGAACTGCGCTAAAAAATAGTTTTTGTCAGCAAGCATCAACTTTTAAAAATAATGAAGAAATATTGAATAACAAAAAGTATTGCTCAGGTAAGAATAAAAAATAAATGTTATTTATTTTATAATTCATAATTTTACTTTTTCTAGATTTAGGATGTGTAAACGGGACATGTACAAAGCATTTACCGTACTTTAATAATTTTAAAGATGTTTATTCATGTTCATTAGAACTGAGTATTCTATGTTTATGCCTTACATCAATTTTATACATTGGAATACTCTGTATTTTGGAATGTCGACTGATTCCAAAATTGATTGCGCGAATGCGTAATGGATATCCTCTTGATACTGATGCAGATTTTGAAGAACAAGTAAAAAAAGAGAAGCAAAGCATAGCTTTTGAAATTTCTAGAATAAATAATAAAGGTGAAAAGGGTGTGACGAACAAGGTGGTTTTGTTGGGAATAGGAGTCCGACTATTAAAATATTCAGTTCTTTTTTGATACTCGATTTTGCACATATTCGAACAAAAAAGCATGTGCTAAATCGTATTGAAAATCCGGTATGATATATGAGCGAGAAGGTGATTTCAATTTCGCATGTTCTTGAATACATCCGCGAGAAGCTAAAACCACTTTTTCGCACTATATCGAAATGTATTATTCAATATAATACTTAAATATATTTGTAAAAATTAAGATATTATTTTGTTAATACTCCGATTTTTAAAATTCGATATAATTTGTTAATAGCCCCTGGTACAAAATTGAAGATATTCTGGACAGAATTTCTGGTCAACAAACGTTAAAATAACACTTATCTAGAAATTCTGTACAAAGCATTTCCAAAATTTTTAGATAACTATCATTATAACATTTGTTAATCAGAAATCCTGCCCAAAATATGGTCAATTTTCTACTAGAGAGCGTTAATTTGATAGCTTTTATTAAGCTTTAATAATTTTTTATAAACGAGTTTCTTGTTTTACAAATTAATAAATGAATAAACAAATCATGGAAAATATGAAAACTTTAAAGTGAAAAATAAGCACTGTTAATATCAAACTATTTATATAAATTTCTAATTTTATAGCACCTAAATCAAAAACATTTTAATGATCGGATTTTCTTCGCTTAACTCTCATAATGCAATTTTTTCTATTACAAAACTTTCTTGAGTAAATACATTGCTTTATTAATTTATACATTTTTTAGTAGGTGCTATAATTAACAAAAAGAATAAAATTGAAAATATTGAAAAAGGGTTTGGAGAAATTTCACAAAATAACAATGACTCTACGGGACGTGTTTTCCTGGTGTACGAATTAAGGAAAGTTTACGGAAAATTGGTAGCAGTGCAGGATGTTAGTTTCGGCGTAAATCAAAAGGAGTGTTTTGGATTGCTTGGAACAAATGGAGCTGGTAAAAGTACAACATTTAGAATGATAACTGGAGAAGAGATACCAAACAACGGTATGATGTATTTAAACAACAAGGATTTACGGAAAAACAAAGACAACGTATGTATTCAATTTGAATTGGTACTAAATAAGAAATCAAAAATGTTATTGATTTGTTAAATACTTTTACAGAACTTTTTTATTTTAAAAATTTTATTTTACTAAATTATAATAATGAAATTTTACAATTTATTTAAAAAAGGGGATCACAACTTCCAGGTCATGCATTTTGATAAATCTTTTTCAGGCTAAAACTATTAACTAAATAAATTGAGCCGATGTATTATCTTAAGAAAATTAGCATTTACATAAAATGCAAACAATCAAATTTACACAAGCTACATTACATTAAGTTTAAAAATAAACGTAGATATATCGATAGAAGGCCTTGAATTAAATTGCATTAATTGCTCAAATTTAAACTACCTATCATAACTTTGCGTTTTAAAATATTAATTTTTTCAAGGCTTTAATTTTTGATGAAATATCAAGAAAATCTGTGATTCGAAAGTTGTGACTTCTTCTTAATTTAATATTTTTTTCATTACATACTTTTTCAGTATCTTTCGCAAATGGGATATTGCCCTCAACATGATGCCTTAATAAAATCCTTGAATTCTTACGATCATTTGCGTTTGTTTGCTCGTCTTCGTGGCATTCCAGAAAACCAAGTCGAAGAAGAAGTAAAGAAATGGATTCACAGACTTAGTAAGTATTACAAATAATGAAAATGTGTTTGTTACCCTGATATATAAATTAAAAATTATAGATTTGCACGCATGTGCCTCCCAACCAAGCGGTACCTACAGTGGAGGTAATAAAAGACGATTAAACATAGCAATGGCTCTTATTGGAAATCCTAATCTAGTATTACTGGATGAACCAACGACGGGGGTTGACCCTGGTGCGAGGAGATCTTTATGGAATGTTATTCAGTCTTGTCAAAATAATGGCCAAGCTGTTATATTAACATCACATAGGTACTTTCACATTACATATACTTTTAAATTACATTGGATGATTAGAACATACTACCATCTAGTTATTTAAAATTGTCTATTCCTGACTCAACTATATACTTAGTAGTGATCTTTTTAGATCTTTTAGAAAAGTGAACGTAATATATAATATACTTATTTTTTCCATAGCTAGGAATAAAGTTATTTTATTTTCAGCGAATTGTCAATGAAAAGCAGTAAAAAATTTAGCCTAGTTTTTGTTTATATGCTATAAAAGCATTGCACCTCACTTGACTCAGGCAGCGAACCAGCTTATAAGAAAAATCCTTGGCTTTATTCCTTTGTTGCATAATGAACTATATTATTTATTAAATTTCTTTTAGAATTATTTTAATTTTATCCATTTATAAAATAAAAGCTTTTGAATTCATGTTTAAAATTATTTTATTAACGACTAATTTCAGTATGGAAGAATGCGAGGCTCTTTGCAACAGATTAGTCATTATGGTGAACGGTAAACTTCAGTGCATAGGAGCATCTGAAGAATTGAAACAACGTTTTGGTGCCGGTTATAACATCCAAATTAAATTAAATCCAGAAAATGCAAGGAATGAAATTAATTTCATAAAAGCAGATATAGAAAGAAGCTTTAATGCTCAAATTATGGATCAAAATTTGGTACAAACATAATTATTTTAAAATGGCAAAAATCAATAAAGCATTCATTGCATCATTAATGTATTTATTTTTCAACAGGCACATCTTATGTATCATCTGAGCTCTCCTGATATTACGTGGAGACGAATGCACGACGTTATGAACGAATTAAAATCTAGATATATGAGTATTGAAGATTTTTCCGTTTTGTCTTCAACATTAGAGCAGCTATTCTTAATGTTTGCCAGACGGGCCGATACTTATCATCGTAAAATAGAATGAATTATTTACTTAATTATATTAATAGCAATAGCAGTGTTGGCTTTATTTATTTGTAAATATTATTTTGTAGACTTATTTGTGTACACTATAATTTTAGCTAAGATTTCAAACTGTAATTTCTTTTTTATTTCTACAGATAGCCCTCAAAAATTAAAGTTTTATAAATTTTTCAATTTTATGAAATGTTTATTATTTTTTTTATTGTATGCCGCAGTGAACCTGTTGACAACCACCCAAAAGCAAAAAATTACTAGAAGAAAATAGAATTCTTTTAAAAATTCTAGTTTTCCAAATCGTATTTAAGCCGCAATATAAATACGAATTCAACAATGTTAAAAAGTTTTATAAAGCGTTATAAAGAATTTTAAAAATGTTTCCACATAAGTTTGATATTTCTATGTTTTATAGTTGTTACTTAACAGGGTAACTAAGTACTATATTTTTTTAAAAGCACTCTAATTATTATGGTTTGTACATAAAAATTAGTTTTTTTTTTAATTATAAGAATTTTTTGGATTTATTATTGTCTGGTGTGAAAACTGTGATAACTTATAAGCGAACAAATCTATTTCTACTCTGTAAATTTGAATCAGTGAAATTCACTGATAAGTCGTGAAAAAGAGAAAAATTGGTAAATTTGTACATCGTTTTAGTGCGTCATCGTTTTTTCAGTATAATATATTAAAATATTTCACTTTCAGCATTATTTAAGTTCATTTTTCGAATTAAAATTTTCAAAAACAAGGAACGAACACTGTTACTTTACACTTTAGTCTCTGTATATTTTATGATATGAGCTGATGCTAATAATTGCCATAATATTATTTATTGAAAAACAAATAAATTATTCTACAGGGATCTATACATTTTTTGTTTTTATAACGTGGAGCTACCCGCTTTTCTAACATCCCCATAAGGGTTTCACCAAATCCCCACCAGAGACAGCGCCCTTGTACCACTTCCTGTCCTCACTCTCATCCCTTGTTACTTTCTCCACAAAGTCCCAATTTCTCTCGTATTGCTGAAAAAATTAGCAATAGTTAATATTAGCATGCGGACGATCCGTGCACTCGTAGGATTGCTAAGAAACCTAAGAAACATTATTTAAATTTATTATGAAATATACTATTAATTATTTAATAATAGAATAATTATGATATCTTTGTGAGTCAACAAATTAGCTAATTAATTTACATGTAAGAGTCGACCATGAACTTAGACTTTAAAGCCAATTTTAAAAAGATTCTTTTATCTTGCAGAAAAAAATATTTTATATAATAATCCTTACAGTTAGATACGACTAAAACTTGACAACTGATTGTGAGTTATAGAACAATTAATTTATTTTGTTTTTATTAATATTTAAGCCGAATGAAAAAAAGTGTTCAAAGAAGCCCCAGTTTCCCTTACACAGTACATATATCAGGGAATGCGTGGTTGCATTGTGCAGGGATCGATTTTAAAGAATTTTCGTAACTGTAGATAAAGCTTCTATCGTTTGAATCAAATTTTTAAACATAAATTCATGGTTAAATAACAGCTCTTTTAATTAAAATTAAAAAATCTAACGTCCTTTTTGAATTTATTCTTGTAACTTCTGCCTATTTTGAAAGTTGTTATAACTTTATAACTGAATAAGATTTATTTCTGAGACGATTATGATTTTGAATCTTCGTAAAAATAAACATTTTATTACAGATATTTTAAAACATGATAGTACATTGTGTACCAAGGGCGCAAAATAGGGAATTCCGGCCCGAGTGCGAATGAGTACCCGCGAGCGAAGCGAGGGCGCTAAAGTCTCACGAGGGCCGTGAATCCCCTATGCGCCCGTGGTGCACATACTATTTTTCGGTCCTGAGGGTGAAAAATTCGGTATCACTGTTTAGTACTATCAGTAAAAAATGTTTATTTGACAGTCATTATTTCATATTTTATGTACGTGGGAAATGGACGAGGAGTATG
>UELX01003181.1:0-25237 GCA_900480035.1 Eupelmus urozonus | reverse complement strand
GTTATTTTCAACCAATTTGGGTGGGGGGGGGGGAGTGGGGGGATCAATCGTAAGCCTCTCAATATAACTATATAATATAGGGGGAGATATATATATATATATATCCTTACTAATTCTTGTATCTGTAACATATAACATTTTGCGCATAACGGCCTTAAGCCCCTTAGTTGCGCTTTGTCGATAGTTTTAATTCAAAAAAGCGTCGGACATGTTTGCGCGCGTGTCAAACGTTCTCACATACACGTGCTCACCCAGCAGGATTCGCATGCAAATATACGCGTACGATCGTCCACAAACACGGCAGCTCGCAAATAGACACGTACACGTGTCTTTATATTAGTTTGCTCTCGCAAATTATGTAGTATTCGCCAACACACGTATGCACGTGCGAATTTATGTGTATGAGTGCAATACACTTTCTTGTAAGTACGTGAATAGGTGTGTTATTAAAAATTGTGAAATACTTATTATTTATTATTTTTTGTATTTCTGAATAATTAAGAACAATGAATCGTCTAAATAAATTTTTATATTAAGGGTCAAGTGAAATTGCCAATAGCATGATAATTTTTGTATAATATCCCGAAAATAAGTCATCATCTGAAATTAAGAAAGATTGCTTGCCATCCAAGAATCCAAATATTTAACTCATTTAACACGTTTTATAGTTAATTTAAACCGTCATTACACGACGAATACACACGCACAAGTTCTTGCGCGCATGAGGCACATTACTTGCATGCTGGCAAAGCACAGGACACTCCTAAAGCACGCGCATACTCGTTAGCGTAAGAACAGTTGACGGGGAAGTTTGGAGGAGGATTGGAGCGATCGAGACGGTGACTCAGCTCGCACGAACACCCACACTATGCTCCAATGTTCGCATACTCGTACTAGCGTATCGGTATACATATCGCATACACATTCGTTAGGTACCCCCCTTCTTTTTAGTTCTTCAGTTTTGCTCTCTTCTCTTTCTCTCTCTCTCTCTTTTCTCTCTCTCTCTCTCTCTCTCTCTCTCTCTCTCTCTCTCTCTCTCTTTCTCTGTATTTGCTCATCAGTATCCGCAGGCTATGTGAGAAAGAGAGAAAGAGAGAGAATCTTTTCTTTGTCTTTGATTCGCTGCATTTGAATTGAGAGGGAGAGAAAAAGAAAGATTGTGCAGAATGAATTTTGTCCGCTTAATCCATTGAACTTCGCTTGCCATATGCTCATAGTGCTAACTATTCTTATGTATCTTATTGTTCTTTTCAATGAGTTTAGACTAAAAATTATTTTAAAGTATAAAAATATATGAATCAATCGATCGCTGTGGATAAGGCAAAGATTATTCTGATCCGTAGATTCATTTTTTAATACTTTCTAACATCTTAATACACAATAATTTCGATTGGCGAAAGATATCAGCTTGCAAGCTTTTTATATACATGTATGATTAGGTGTAAAATTTGATGGAAATTCAATAATTTATCACTGCTGTAACAATTATTAATTGATTATAATTATTAATATTAATATAATTAAAAACTTCTGATAATTTAATTAACTTATGTATAATGTTAACAAACAAATAAATTTTATTTAATAAAAGCATTCAGTGATTTGAGTCAAACATCAAATCATCCACAAAAAAGCTGGCCTCCGGTGCCGTTTGCGCTTCCCGCTCAAAATAATCGCCAATCGATTACTCCAGCCGGCCGACAAAGATGCTGTGCTCCCTCTTCGATATTCCGCACCCCGCAGTTTCAAGGTCGCAGTTTAATTTACCCGGCGGCGACGGCGGCTGGCTCCCTTCGACGCTAGCGCGGGAGTACATCTTTCACGGGGAGCCAGCATCGGCCTCGGCTGATCCGCATGCGAAATGAGGATCGTCGCGGAGCCTGGACGGCTAATATATAAAAGGGTGGCGAAGCGTCCTGTTCTTTTTTTATGCTGATGGGATTATTTTATTTTATTTTATTTTCTCATCTTATTGGACAGTACCTTTTTGCGGTCTGATAAACAAAATGAAGGTTTTGTATATTTTAAAGGCAATCTGTATTTGTTATTTGAAATTATTGAAATAAAAAGTTCTTATTTTGTAACTAGATTTGTTAAGATACTTCTGATTCAGAAATGATTTATGTATGAAAAATTACTAATTTGGTTCTCCAAAAAACAACAAAAAGATTGAATATAACTTATTTATTAGCATAAAATTTACTGTTTGAAAAATGTTTTACTCTTTTTTTAATTATGCGAGAAATAGCTGAATATTTTTATATGGACTTGGAAAATTTTTTACACTTACTTGCTACTTTAATTTAATTACTAATAATTTATTTGCATCATAGAACTGAAATTTATTATCTAGTGAGATCAAAAGTGATCCGCCTTATCGGTAAAGGCAGAGCAAAAATCCTTACTGCTACCAATCTGCCGTCTAACTATAAAAAGCTCTCCCTTTGCAAAACTAATTTCCAAAGATCCTCGGCAGCCCCTTAGCGACGCCCCCGAGTGCTCTGCGATCCAGGGGTGCCTATGCTACGTTTACCCCCTTTCTCTCTTCGTTTCGTTCATGCATATAGAGGCACGGGGAGGGGGGATGACGTTGATGCCGATGGGGGAGGCATGCACGTAATTTCCTGGCGAACGCTATGGAGTACGGCTCTCTCTCTCTCTGTGTGTCAGTGTATGTGTGAGTGAGCGTGTGCGAATCGAGAAGAGAGCCAAGGGTTCGTTCAACCAGTGTTGTCTCGTGTCTGCGGCGTGTCGTGTGTGCTCCTCGTCGTCGTCCTAGTCGTCGTCGTCGTCGTCGTCTCGTCCCCGTGATTGTGCTTGTACTTGTGGTCGTTTATTTTCGTATAGCTTCTGTGTGCAGCTTGTAGTTGTTGGTGTTGTTCTTTTCTTTTCTTGTGGCTAGATTAATTCCGGTGAGCCAAAGATCTTGATGGTGGTGTAGCTTACAATTTTATGGTGTGAGTGATTTTTAATGTTTGTTACCAGAATTCGTTTGTAATAAGTGCTTCTTTTTAACCATATGTGTTTCGAAAATACTTGTACATAAATTTGTTTTTCTCATAAGTGGATAAAAGTGTTTGTGCGAAATTAAAATTATGTGTAATTATCTGTAAATACTTAGTGCTAGCTGCTTAATTATTTCAAATTTCAAAAATTGTTTACGTAAAATATTTTTATCAATTCATTACTTTGGCTTGTAAATAAGCTAAGCTAAATAATTTCAGCCCCGCAACCAATTAACAATTCATAAGCAATTAGTACCGTTGCTGTCCAATCAGAATATCAAAATCCGCTCATATTACCTTAATTTCTGTGTTATTAAATTACCGATAATTCTATTCCTAGTATTATTCAATTAACATTTTAAGGTTCATTATTAACTAACATTATCCTTATCTTAAAGTATTTCATAAAAAGTAATTTCTAAGTTAATAACCTTTTCTTTCGAATAACCCAGCTTCATCATCATTCACTTCAGCCATCCACGTATCATACAAACATTGCTGTAGCGAATCTCCCCAAACTCATTCAATCTTCTACAATCTGCGAAACTTGTAACAGTGAGCTCGCGATATCTGTTTGATGTTGTTACACCACCAGCACGTCCACCACATCAGACATTCAGCTGTCCGTCAGCCCTTTATCGTTGGTCTTCCTTCCCTTTCAACGGAAAGAGAGAATCTCTCGAACCACTGACACACTTGCGAGCGGCCGACTTTGAAGGAGAAGATAAGGGAAGCACTCTCTCTCTCTTTCTCTTCCTCTCTCTCGCGGTGCAACTGGTGTTTATCGGCGACTGCACGCTCTCTTATCTTGCCGACGTCGAGGTCTTCTGAGTCGTTAAATCTTTACACGCGAGAGCAAAGGCAAGGACATTGATCTGTACTAGTTCGGAGGATTTCGTTTTATGAGACTGTGAGTGGTGTTGCTACTGCTGCTTCTTCTTTTGAGCAGCGTACTGGGCTCGTGATATCTTGTCACTGTTTTTAAAAGTGTAAGACTGTAATTGACAGTTTATGGGGACTGAAGTTTTGTATCGTTGTTGCAAAAAGAAAAAATCTTCTTTTAAAATTAATATTCTGTAATCTTATCTAGTTGTTGATTAATAAGACTTAATATTAAAGCTATGATCATTTAACTGATTTTAAGTATTAGGTGCCAATTGAGTACCTCAATAAACAAACAAATCCATTGATTGAAGACAAAGTGAATTTTTATTATTTCCTTTCAAATGGTGCGCGTCGATATTGAAAAGATGCTGATACCTGTACCGGGATCACCTAAATCTACAAGTAGTAGTAGTGACAGCAGCTCAGTCAAGCTGTTCGTTGGACAGATACCGCGTAACCTCGAGGAGAGCGCGCTTCGGCCGATGTTCGAGGAGTTTGGCAAAATCTACGAGTTCACGGTCCTCAAGGATAAGTACACCGGGATGCACAAAGGTAGGTTCATGAGATTTATGCATTATCCCATAAAAATCGTTATGGTGAAATGATTGCATATCAGTAAAAAGTACTTGAGTATATTTTAAATGACCATAAATACATTTTGATAATTTAAAAGTTTATCTTAAACCGTTATATTAAGTATATAACAAAATCGCAAATGTAATCAACAAATAAACGTTAATAATTCCAGTAAAATACATCTGCTTTTTACAAATGACTTTTTTAAAAAATTGAAAGTTTGAAAAGCCAATTAATCCCACGCTGTAGCCATGACTGCTCTCTTTTTGCTGGATCTCTACATCTTTTTTGCGAATACGCACCAAAGGGTATACCCACTATAGTATATATAGTGGGTACATATAAGGGGGTTACTTGCACACGCGTCCCCGGGTAAGGTTATGGTCACGCTATATGAGCGGCAACAAAACGCCGCACGTGCTGTGTGTGTGCGTGCGAAAGAGAGAAAGAGAGAGAGAGGGAGAGAACGCGAAAAGCCGGCTCGCGTGTACGTCGAGCGCACGCGCGTTCAAGAACCCTCGGCATCAAGGAATCAACGTTTTAATAAATGATTAAATAAAAAAATTTTGTTCTGCTTTTTTTTATCATACAAATTTGAAGTTTAGAAGATTCATAGTTGTTTTGCGAATTCTGTTAGGAGTTTGTGACTGTTGTCAAGTATAAAGTTTTTAGCATGATCGTACCTTTAAAAGTGTAAAACGTTTTAAGAACGCCACTTAAAACGTTTGAAAAATTAATTCGAATAACGATTATATCCCACCAAAATGTTTATTATTTATTCAGTAGTTATCTACAGACGGTTTTAAAAGGTTTTTTGAATAAAAAATTTATAAAAATTAGAATAATGGACAACAAGAATTTACTTTTATAATATTAATCGGTATAATTTTATGATACTGTCAATATAATTTAGTCCAAAAAACGTAATTGTTGATGTAAATTGAATAAGTACTTTAAAAGTTAAGTAAGTTAAAGCTACTTTATCGTTTTTAGTTTGATATAAAAATACATCTTACAATTTTAGTTATTTTGTTATTTGTGGTTATTATCTTACTAGTTTAAAATATACAAGATTAAATTATTTAAAAAAAATTATCATCAAATGTAAGAACACTTTATCTCGATATAAATATAAGATTTGACAAAAAGTTACTCTAGTCTAAGAAGAATTCCAAAAACTAAACAAAAATGAGCAACTATTATTCCGAACAACGTAACATCCATCCGTCTAGTGTTAATCCTTTCGCAATTCAGGAGAATTTTCGCAGGACTACGGGGCGCGGCGACGCTTATGCACTCGGTGCGCGCACTCGCGTCGTCGCGTCGAAAGATTAATCGGGATTTATTCCTTTGTCCTGCGCGAGCGCGCCTCTCTCTCTCTCCCTCTCTCTCTCTTTCTCTCTCCAATGCGAAGAGGGTGGAAAAGAGAGAGTCGAAGGGGTGTGCACGCGCGCCGTATAAGCCGACGTGGAACAATAAATTTCGGCTCGGCCATTCAGAGTCGACGACGAGTGTCTGTGTGTACGTGTGCGCGAGAGCAGAAGCGTCCGGGGAGAGCCGAGAGAGAAAGAGAGAGTGCCGCCGCGTGAATTCGCAAACTTCGTGCACGCTGGGGAAAACATTGGTGGCGAGGATACGGATCCGATTGTTCGTGATCGAGAAAACTGTTTTTGTTTAGCTGAATAAGGCTTGCTGAGAGTGTACCTGAGGATTTATGAAAATGGAGGAAATTGATTATTTGTAACTTGAAGAAAAAGAGAATTTAAAGAGAGTTGTTTTTAAAATAATTGCAACTTACTTGAATATGAGAATGTTGTTAATCTAAAGATGGAAAAGTATAAATGTATGCAATCACTTTACCGACGGCTCTTTCTACTTGGAATGAGATATTATGTACACCCGAGTAATTGCAATTAATTGGAGGGTCCGATCTTTGTAATGGCGCTGATTCTTTGGCGCCGCGCGATATTTCCCATGTTAACGAAATGCATACATGAAATGGAATATTAATTGATGTTTGCAGCATGCAAATCTTCTGCGAACTTGTAATGGGGGAACTCGTGTTTCCTGCTACAAGTTACAGACTGTGTTATTGCAGTACATTACGTATGCAGTTGGCGTTGCACAATTTTGCATTGCCTAAACTTTGATAGATTTCAACCTGAATTCTCAGAAAAGAAAATGGGCTCCCTTTATAGAATAATAATATACATTAATTACAACTGAAATAAATTTTGATACTTTTACTTTACTTTTAATTAGTCACTTAGATTTTGATTTTTTTATATCGTAGAGTTTTAAATTATGATTAATAAAAGTTATACAAATGACCTTCCTGTTCTCTCACGCCCGAAAATATGTTTAAAAAATCCCTATCCGGTGTACCTAGTCGACTGTTAAGTGTGAATTGAATCGTATTAAATACCATGCTCTACTTTATATTATATCCTTAAGTAATTTTAAATTATCTATCATAATGAAAGTTACATTTTAAATATCGTTTATTTCAATATGTTACGTCTATAAAAACTCTTTTAATAATTGTTATTTCACAACAATCGTGTACGTTCCTATCATATCTAGTTAATTTTAATCTTTAACAAGATAAGATTTTGATGCATACAATGTATAAAATTCTTTCCGTAAAATTATTTCATACGAAAGAATTTTGAAATATTCTTCGATGCGGATGAAAAGAGATGCGCATATTTCTTTCTCTTCAAGGGAGTAATGGACAAAATCAATTTGCGTCAGATTTCTTTGAAATTGTAACTATATGATTATATTAACAATATTTAGCTGTCCTTACATTTTTAGAAGCTTTAGCGGTACCGTTTTTGAGATGTAGACTTCAACAACTTTAACTTTTCGCACATATTTCCTATACTGATTTTTTTTAAATTATAAAACATTCAAATTATACGATTTTTAGATTAAATAACATCGTATAATATCTTAAAAAATAAATTTTCTAAATTTAACACGAAGTTGAGCACCACAGAGGACTACAACTACCTTAAATGAAAATTCGCGCGTGCGCGACCCACCACGCGGCCGCAATTCCGAAAGAGCTTTCGTCATCCTCTTTCCCTCCATACTCGGCGACGCTCAATCGCGCGCTGATGCATATTTCCGCCGTTCTTACGCGCGCGCGGATGTCTCATTAAAAGACACACATATCTCCAAAGTGCTTCAGAAAATCCTTCTACACGTACGCACGCACGCTTTGCAATCTCTCCAAGTCGAACATCTCCCTCACTTTTTGTCTTTTTTTTTACCGCCTCTCCATTTTTTGCTGTCTTTTTCTTATTCCATCTTCGTCGATGGTTTGCAACACTCCCAATTTTTTTTTTTGCTGTGAGTTCTAGGAGAGTTATTTGGAATACATTTTCTCGTGTTTTTCGTGATTATAAAGGAACATATTTTTGAGAGTACGACGTTTTAGATATATTTTAGTGAAATAAATTGGATTATTAAGAATTAATTTTATTTAGAAATATATTTGAACGTCATTCATGTTCATTAAAATAATAGGAATATTTTTTTTCCCCATATTCTGAATATAAACTGTACAAAGTATATTTTTTTAATACTGTAAAAGGGAACTTTAAAAATAAAAGAACTTTATATTTAGTTTAAAAGTCAGTTATAGCCTTAGGTATAGTTCAAAAGATAAAAAAAGCAAATTTTCTTTATCCTAATGGAAATTAAAAGAAGTACTAAAAAGTACATGAATATTTTACAACAATCTGAAAAAAGAACACAACAAAAATATTATAAAATGTAAATAACGTTTGGAATTTTCGTAGTTTTGATATGTTTCTCTATGTCTTTGTAAGTTTTAGAATGTCTTCTTTCGATTTGAAAGAGCTTTTAAATTTTAATAAAACAGCAACCAAAAATAATAAAGCGATAATTTCATCATAAACATTAATTCTCGAATATTAAGTGATTATTAGATGTTGTTATGTACTATTTTCTATTTTCTTTGTTTTTACACATATTATAGCGTCTTAATTAAGCCCTCAATCCTATCAAAAATGAAAATTTAAAGAAACAGCTATATATCGATACGAAATCTATTCTTCTCTGTATCTTCTCTCAACAGCCGATACACTCGTGTGCGCGTGCGCCCTTTGCCCACTAGATAGTAATTAACAGTCGAACAAAGGCGGGCGAGTGGTCGATCGATCGGTCGGGGAAGGGGGTGGGGGGAGGGTTGCAAGACTTTTTGCGCTGCCTTCGAGGCACTTAGCCCGAAACCAGCTCGCTCTCGCACTGCTTTGAATATCGAGTAGGGCATGATGCCCGTGCTCGTAGCTGGCGTTCGCGTACGGAGAATCGGGTTTGCGAAGAGAAGATTTGGGAATGTTGAGGTTCTGAGGCTGCGAGAGAATAGTTGCCGAAGTAGAGGGTAGATACAGGATGATACTGTACGTGGATAATGGATTTTTCTTTGTTAAAATATTTGTAGCTGTATTATATTTTATTAAGTAGTTGTAAACAAAAGTTTTTAATATAATAGAAAAAAAAAATTAAAACTTATATCTGAATGAGAATCAATTAGTGAAAGCTATGTTTTAATTTAAATAGTCCTGTATCTCAATTATTTTGGCAATGCCATAAGAGTAATAGGCGTCTTCTATTTATAGTTAAAACATAAAAAGACTGTCTAATGACTTAATGAATTGGCTTAATATAATTTATTCAATTTACTTCATCAATTGATAAATTCTTAAATTTATGCTCAGTTTTCGAAAGAAGCTGATAATAGCGTTCTGTTCCATTTTGTTATTTGGAATGAAAGAATATTGTCTTTAATTTAAAAAAAAAATTCTCACATAAACTAGATTTATAATAAAAAGCTTCTTGATCATCAGTTGCCTAGTCATTTTTACTTTGATTCAAATGGAATTCTTACATTTTGTTTTGTTCTCATATAGTTTAAATGGTTATATCTTCGTTAACAAACGTTGCATCAATAAAAAGAAAAATATGTGATAATTACTTTTTTAAAGTCTATTTGACGAATCATCTTTTATCACTTACATAAAATTAATAATAAAATCTGTAAAAAATTTGAAGTTCGTTGTTAATCGAGATCCTGACCTCTTATGGCCATTCGTAAATCAATAACCAAATAATTTAGTAATGTCTTTGTATTTACGATACTATGTAAAGATAAAGTAGAGTAGAGTAACGAAACGAATAGAGTAAAATCCACGTTAGGCCTTTGTGTACTTATACTAGTAACTAATATCAAAAAAATGTACTGAACTGTACTTTGACTTACTGCAGGTTTAAAACGTATAACAAAAATAATTTGTATAACTGCACTAGTTTTCAGAGGAGCTAGATTTTATATTCTATATTTATATATAGAATAGTAGTTGTCCCAAAGATGCATTATTTTCGCCTTAAAATTATTAATATACTAAGTTTAACTTTAAATTTTTATATTGGCGGTATTTTAATTTTTCTATATGATACAAAATATGATGCGATAAATATTAAAAGTCTTAAAAGTGAATTGAGAATATTTATATTGGATGAAAAATTTAAGCCAATAGTATACTGTACAATTGGTGCGCGAAGTAGAGTATTTTCGCACAAATGGCCTTAGTAAGTGAGGGTCATCAAAAAACGTGTTCGGGAGTCTCGAAAAAAAAACCGCACAGTTGAAAAGTTTGTGGTACTGAGAATTAAATAACACATAGCCTTCTTAATATTTTCGTTGTTTCTACAATAAATCATGATATTATAAAAATTAAAACTCTCTTTGCATAAACACAAGTTTACAATGCAAAAGCCATTATCGTTCTAAGGACAAACTACAATCAACGTGCACCGTCATCCTACAAATTACAGGAAGACTCGATGCAGCATCAATTACAGAGCTTTGAAGCTCCATCGAAGATATGCTCTGTTCCCAAGGGCTGATACAGATCAAGGGGGTGCGATGAAGCGGCAAGCCTTGACCTTGGACTTCGATCACGCTGCGTGTCGCCGCGGAATTTCGTGTAATACATGTCTCCGGACTTGGTTATCCTCGAGGCACGCGCTGCGGCCACTCGAGCGTGATTAATGCGATCCGATTCGAAGGAGAGCGCCAATATATATATGTATATATATATATATATATATAGCATTGCTGATCAGGGAACGAATCGGCTGCGGTCGAGATAGGGTGACTCTTCCGGATCGTGGACCGACTGCCAGGGATTCGTGAATGGGTGAAGAGCACTTTGTTCTGAAATTTATTTCTTGGTTTGCAGTTTTCAGTTTTTGTGGATGATGAAGCAGTATTTTTTTGTAAACGGTTTTTGTTGACGATTCTAAGATATTACCTGTATTTTTTTGCGATAAATGCCTTAAATTATAGACATTTTAAATTTTAAAATCTTTACTAGTATTAAAATTCTATTTTGTTTTATAATGAAAGAGTTTTTAATTTTTGATTCAATTTTCGCTATATTAGTTTAAGAATAAATTTTATTAAAATAAATATTAAAATTCTTTCTTGAAATCGATGAAAATACGTACTTTTAATGTTCGCCTAAAAATACAAAAGCCTTAAAATAAAAACACTAGGTCTACATCTCTGATGATAATACCACTCCCGATAATTGCGAGTCAAAATCAATACTTCCCTCTCGAATATTTTAATCCATCGTAAAAATCTTCCTTTCACTCCTCTATGAATTCGAAAAACAAAACTGAAACATGACCAAAGGAAAAACGAAAAACGCAGAAGTGAAGAGAAGGCAGAGTTTTACTTGTTCGATTATATATATGTTTCTCATCGCGATAACCGCAGCAAACAGCAGCATGGGAGATGGTTCTGAGCGAGACGCTTGGGAAATAAGGTAATACGCGCGGTTTTGTCTTTGATAGACACTGTCTAGATTTGTTGGCTTTGTTGGTTTCGGAGAGATGGACAATAAGAATAAAAAAAGTAAAACTAATGAATTTGCAATTGCAGTGTTTAAAATATCATTGCATATTTATTATTTGTGGAATATTTTTAGTACATAAATTTTTTTCATAAATTTAATTTGAATATGCCGGACAAGATGCTAGTATATAATTTATTTAGTTAATATTTTATAATAATACAGTTAACTAATGTGAATTTACGAGAGTTAAAATTTTTAGCCATGTGTAAAAAGATTAAAAATACTTGTTCAAACAGTGGTATCTAGCTACATATTCTATGTAACATTTACATTTCCGTGAACACGAATTTGAAATCAAAGATAAATTTACACTGCTGTAAAATGTTTCAAACCTTCAGGTGGACGTTAGGTTATTAGTTGACTTTGCAGCGTTAAAATTTAAAAATTTGTTTAAAAAAAATATATATGGAAAGAACATTAAAATTGTACGCATTGAAAAAATGTAACGATTTTGAACTATTATCATAGCAAATTAGCAATTGGTAATCGTGTCAAGAAATACCATTAAAATAATATCGTAATTATGAGAAGTTTGCTGGACGTTAAATTAACTTTTTTCTTTATACTTCTAGTCGAAAAAAACTTGGATAGTACATCCAATTACTTTTTATTAATATACTAAAGATACTTTATACTTAAGAATATACTTTCTATCTTTTACCTTGTCTTATTTATATTATAAAATGAACCTTTGCTGTCAATTTAGATGAATTTTTCTTTAATTTTTATCATCGAATGATTATTGATATTTCAAATAAGAAACATATAAAACAGCCAGATCAACAAAGCAAATCATTAAATTTCTTAAGCACAACTCCAAAATATTCCAAATATCAAACCTTCGCATCTATACACTTCCATTCTCGCCCTTGTGTGCGTTCGAGAGCTGCTTTCCAGCAGCGTATCTCCCTCCCACGCTCTCTCTTTCTTTCAACCCTCGGTCTTTCGCGCGACGCTGCGCTTCAAGGAAAATACAGGTAAGTGCATCCTGTTATTACGAGAGCCATCGCCGGCGCGAGCGCGCTCTGCAGTGCCAACCTGAAATTACTGCGAGAGGGAAGCGCGCTCCCCGGAAAATTCCGAGCCGACGAACGCGAAGAATGAGAATCGCACGCCGCGAATTTTCGTCTTTCGAATTTTCTGTCCTTCTCTATCTTCTTTTTGTGCGTGAGCGAGGCCTTTATTTACATTCTCCCGCGCGGGCTTTATTCTGAAGGGACTTTTCGGCGGAGGGGATCTGTTACAGGTTCGGGGATGGTTTACTAGGAGTTGGGGAGAAGGAAGATAGTTAAGGAGGTCGATAATTTTGGAGAGTGAGCAATGACCCGTACTGGCTGAAGAATTCGCGGAAAAGCAACAATTATTTATAATAAATAAGAGAAATGAGTGAGATGAACAGTTTAGAAATAGGCACTAATTATAAAGTTCCATGCAACAAATTTTGGTAAAAGGAATAAAAATATATCGTAGTTGTAATTTTTAGATTATCATTAAATGTAAGAAAAGACAGACGTTAAGTAGTAAACTATCGGAATATTTTTTCGTTATTGAATATCTGTTTAAAAGAGCATATTATAATGTTGACGAATGGTGCTTACTGCTCTGGCTTCTGCGTTTGGCTATAATGCGCTGAGAAATGAAATATATCAGAATTTCGTCTTGGCACTGGGCCGTCTTTTATACCCGGTTCGTATTCTAGTCTTGTGTAGGAAGGTTGAATAATCGACACGTGATAGTCATCATTTCTTGTGTAATTCCTACAATATTTTTCCTTTTGTACAGGGAAAGCATATGTATTGATTTTTAAAACTGCTAATTTTTAGATAGCTTATTGATTTACAATATAAATTTGTGAATATAAATTTTTGATTTTCTTCTTTATTTTATTGAAATTTTTAAAGCCACATTTATAAAGTCTTATAAAGTTTATTCTTGATAATTGTTAAATTGATAAATAGTTTATTGTATTTCAAGTAAAATTATTTAGTTACAAATTAAGAAAGAAAATGTCACGTTTAACAAAGTTAAGGCTTTCTGCAGTTATCGAGCTTTCAAGCATCGCTACGCAGTGCTTAACGTACACATCTTTTCCCACTAGATGGCGCCAGGAACAAAGTAATCCGGCAGCTATGACCATTCGTTCATCGACAGAGAAGCGCTTTTATTCGATTTAAAAGTCTCTCCCATCTAAACAATTTTTTACAATAGTACCAAAATAATCAAAATAAAAAACGAACATTTCAATAACAACAAAATAAAAACCAGTTCCGCTAGCCACATTGCCAGCCTCTCTCATCAATAACGCAATTTTTATCGAACCCTTTCCGAGTTTTCAAAGCATGTACCAAGCCTACTCTCGGTGCTCGCAGTGCTCAAAATTCGATCGCGCCAGAGCGCGCAGATTAAATTGCCGCGGCGGCGCACAGAAAGCAATCGGTTCATCGTTCCGTTATACGAGATAATTTCGTATACGTGCACATAAGACTCTCCCTCTCCCTCTCTCACCCTCTCCCTCTCGGGCGAGAGGGTAACCTAAAACCGTGCGCGCGGCCGAGGAGGTCAGGAGGCTTCGAGCGGCCGATAAGAGCTTGCCAGGCCCGCGCGCGCCTGCCCGGTAACGACTATGTAAATTGACGGGTCTATTTATTCGCTGTATCCAAGCCATCGGCCCATCCCCCCCGATGAAGACGTCAGGAAGTGCCAATTTAGGCCGGGGAGGGGGCTACGAGAGAGCGAGAGAAAACCGCGCGCGGCCCGATACACACCTGTCCGCCGGGGGCGCCTCGCCGGCAATTATGTTAATCGCGCGCGCGGGACCTACTTCTCCTCGGAAGTCTGCCGCCTGCGGCTATTATTATTTGTATTTTTTTCTTTTTCTTGTTTTTTGATGCAAATTGAAAAGATGCCAGCGGGGAATCTTGATTTTTAGTTCGTTGGGCTGAGAGGAAGTGGAGTTTTGTCGAGTTTTTAAGATGTAAGATGTGTGTCGGGAAAGTGTAGTGATGCTTTGGGTGATAATTTGGTGAGAGAATGTTAAGCGATTTTACAAGCGTTGTGGGAGGTATTATTGATTAAGAATTAAAAAGATTGATGAAATACAGAATTTATATGTTTAAAGAGTAAGAATGTCTTCTATATACTTGTTTTATACAGTGCTGATATCTGAAACATGGCAGGAGATTAGTTTATATTAACCTGGAATTTGTCTTCAATGCGTAATTTGGAAATCGCTAATATATACCAAAAAACGATTGCAACTAAGTAATCAACCAATCACAAAAGGTTTTAAACGGCTAACAATGAAAAGCGTCCCAATCTTTTAAAGGGGATAACTTTTATCGATGTTAAAGAGCATTAATCGATGTTAAAGATTTTACGAGATTGAACGACTAATTTCCATTAACCACGCATACAAAAAATATTCAAACTTCAAAATTCGTCCTTTCAATCTTTCCCTGACCACACAGCCACACAACCGTATGTCACATCAAACCATCTCAAAGGAAGAGCGAACCCACGACCTCGAGAGATTAAAAAATTTTTGCGATTGCAGACCGCGCAGCGCCTCAAATAGAAACTATCCCTCACCCTCCTTCCTTAAAGCGGATAGCTCGAGCTTCCGAGCTCTACATCCAGCCTCAAAGAGCCGGGTTAAGCACCTTATCCAGAAAAGGTCCGAGCGCGCGCGCGTTAGCTAAAAAGGCGAGTGCACGTTAAACACTAGGCGCGCGCTCGGCTTGAAGCCACAATCATCTCATGCCGCCTCTAAAGGCTCACAAAGGGGCCGCGCCTACGAATGCTAATTCAATGACGCGAGGGGTCAGTCGTGCGAATTAGCTTCGAACCGCTCCTGGATGTATATTCTCGGTGCGTCGCGACGCGCGCCTATTTCCAGGCCCAGAGGAGGAGGAGGAAGAAGAAGAAGATTCTAGGCGGCGCATGGAAATGGATTAGGGCGAGAGAGATATTTTCCTCCTCTCTCTCTCTCTCTCTCGGCCGCGCGAGCTCAAGCTTCTCCGGAGAGGGAGGGAGGGAGGGAGAGAGAGAGGATGCGCGAGGGGTGTTGCCTTGGGGTTCATTATTCAGGGCTATTGATTTCCATCCACCCCACCGGCGGCGGCACACGCCGACCAGCGAGGGTTGCTGTGCGCGAGCGAGAGAGAGAGAGAGAGGGTCGACGTGGATGGAGTGAGATTGACGGGCCGCTTGAGCGAGTCCCTTTCTCCTCTCTCTCTTTTTCTCTCTCTCTCTCTCTCGCTCTCCGGGTGCCCTCACCCCCCACGGCATCAACCTACATTCTCTCCGACTGACGCGCAAGCGGTCTACAGAGGCACACACCTCGAGGCTGCACTTTCCGTTAGCTATCAATCGCGCGCCTTGCGGTCTTTGATCGCGTCACTCGTCACGCTCGCCGCCGCTCGGCCCCCGGAGGTGTGTGCGGGCCTCGCCGTGCACGGCCGAGGGATGAGCTGTGAGGCTGGGGGATGATGATTGGGGTATTTTTGGGTTATGGAGAGGGGAGAGTGGTTTTGATGACCGGTGGAGATTTTCTTAAAAGATGATGATGAGGTTGATCCTGGAGTTAGCTGGTAGTGGCTTCAGACGAGTTGAGTGATTGAGGTAACGAACGTTGCTTGATTCATCATTGTTCAGAAGTTCACAATCAAATCCAACTTTAGTCTTCTGTATCAATTTGACAATCCTATTTTCACAATAGCATTGATTCTAATATACAATACCGTCCGCTTATAATTTACTATTTCATAAGTTAAAAGACCAAAATCTTTCTTCTACTACCAACCCCGAAAATCCTTTCCTCCCCTCATAAGGCACGCAGTCGTAATTCTCAACCGTCCACACGAAACTCACTCCCTCAGCCCAGCACGCACACGGGAATTATGAACCAATTTCACGAGGAGACACACAAAGACTCTCCCGAACCAAAGAAGAAGAAGAAGAAGAAGTAGAAGTCCCTACGCGTGCCAGTTCCGAAAGCATAGAACTCCTTCTTCTTACCAAAGCCATCGCAGCGGAGCATCCCAGGTAATTGAAAGAAGCCAGCATATACAGCCCTACTCTCTGCAACTTTCCTAGCCTTCATTCAGAACCCGAGCGTCCGAGATATCGTCATCCGACGCGCCAACTGACACAAAGCAGAATTTCCGCCGATTCGTCGATTTTGCGCTCGCTTTTTTCGCCAAAGAGCAAGTTGGCTCGGAGTTGAGGAGACGAAACTTGCTACGCGCGGGGCCCGGCAACTTTTTCCGACGGTAACGACGGCCCGGGGAGGCTTTCCGGGCGCTGCTCTCTTTAGCTCCGGCTTTCTCCCTCTCGTTTTCTCATCTGCGTCCTCGCGCCGAGCTCTCCGGGGATGTTTCGTGGCCCGGAGTGGCCCCCGAGTCTCCGTGGCGCGAGACTCCACGCTCGGCAAAAAAGGTAATGAGCAGCCGGCGGACTCGCGTATGCTGATTCCAAGGGAAAAGGTGGGAGCTGCTTGGGTGTGAGGTTGAGGGGGTGGTTGTTGCTTCGAGTGCTGAGTAATGTCGATTTTCTTTGGTTGTTATCGAGTATTGAAGGCCGAGTGGTGTGTGAAATTAGAGTTTCTGATGATTACGTTGCAATTACGATTGGAATGGTTAATGGGCGAGCATTTGGAGGAATTACTGGGGAAGAGGTATTTTTGTGCGGTGGTGTGGACGGAGGTTTAAAATGAATCGATACCTCTCTGTTATTCTTATTCAACTTTGCTTTTTTTTGGTATATGAATTATTTAAATTGTTGGAATATTATGCGATATAATACGTTCATTTAAAAATCTATAATGCTTATGCTAACAATGTTGGCATAATAAAGAAGTATAAGCAACCATATATTTATTATGCATTGTATTTTAAAGAATTTAATATGAGTGATTATTAATTTTTATGAATGGAATACATTTTATTGATTATAATTATGATTAATATAACAATTCTGTCAGTAACTTTATTAGGAGCTACTAGTACTAAATCTAGTAAGATTTTTAACCATAAGGAATTTAAATTTTAATTCCAATATAAATAACTAATATCCTTTCATACTATACTTCACAGAAATTTTTTATAATATGCAGTGCGTAATAATTCGTATGGATCCCGAAATATTTAATTTATCCTCTTGCAACAGTATAATAATTTAAAATTCCCCTTTTCTGCATTATAAACATTCACCTTTAAAAACTTCAACATTATCATCATACCCAACGTACAATTCTCCGTAACACATCACAAACTCAAACACCGCAAAGAAAAACCGCGAAACGCCGATCTCCACTGCCGACAAGTCCTCATCACAACTTCCCATCACCGCACGGTCACCCCTCTCCCACGTCCACCTCCTCCCCCATCCAGCCCACACGTGTGTGTTCCTTCACCTCCTTTCTCCACGCGTCTCGGCGCACACGTGACACCTCCCCCCTCAGAAAAAAACAAAAAATCACCACCCACCTTCATCCTCTAAAAAAAAAACCCTCGGATTAAGCTCTCCCCGGCAAAGCCGCGATACTCCAAGCCTCGCGCTCTCCGGTGCATCAGCACCAGCCGGCCCGGCGGCAAAGAAAGGCTCGCACACAGGCAGCCGCCCCCGCGCGCAACGCACACCGAGTGATCGAGCCGGCGCTACCAACGCAAGGACGGGGGAGAGAGAGGACAGAGAGGCTCGTGGAGGGAAAGGCGTCGGTTGCGCCGGCGCAGCAGCTCGCGGAGGGAGGGCTGTAGAGAGACGTGCGAGGGAGCGAGAGAGAGAGAGAAAGCAAAAGCTCTCGGGCTCCTCCGCGTGGTGGGCTCGTGACGTCAGAGTCGGTGCGCGCGCGCGCTGCTAGTCGTCGACGTCGCCTCTCGTCGTCAGTAGTGCGCGGAGAGCGAGCCCGCTGTGAGTGTGCCTAACGTAACCGACTCTCTTTCCATGTCGCTCGCTCGACACGCAGACCTCACTCTCAGATCGCACGCCGGTCGTTCATCGTTTGTGCTCTAGCCAGTCCCAGCCCTCTCACCGTCTCACTGTCTCACTCTCTCTCTCTCTCTGTGCTGCGTCTCGTACCGCTGGTAGAGAGGCGCGCGCTGAGTCCGGCGAGAGTCGCGTTTGCCCCATTGTTGCTGGCCAGCCCCGAGTCTGGCCCCGAGTCGCGGCGGTTCGGAGTTGTTGTTCGGTGTCTGGTCTGTCCGTCTGTCTTGGTCGAGCGCGTCGCGAGTGTGCTTCTATAGGAGAGAAAGCGGCTTGCTCGGATGTTGCCGGGAGCAGAAGAGGATCAGCAGCAGCAGCAGCAGCAGCGGCAGCGGCAGTAGAAGCAGAGGAGGCCACGAGGCGGCCACGCGCGCGCTCACTGGAGTATTGACCTTGGGCCGTGCGGCGCACGCCTCCGGCGAGATAACGCGTAGAGCGGACGCACGTGCGTGCCCCAGCGGCACCAGCAGCGCCAGCCGCAAGCATGAGGTGACCTTTAGCTTCCTCTCGCTTGCGCTGCTGTCTCTTGCTTCGAAGAGTTAAGGGGAGAGAGGTGCGAGGCATGCGAGCCCGCGCTCTCCGAGGAGCTTCCTTTTTTTTCTAGTCCTGCCTAGATCTTACATGTACACATACGTCAGCCGGTCGCACCGGTCAGTGCCGCGGGAGTGCCAAGTTCGCCTTTTTCTTATCGTAGTCGCCGAGTGTAGTCGCATCGCGCGTTTCTAGGGCTATATATACGTACGCATTCGTGTAGCTGCAGCCACGTGTGGAGCTCCTCGCCGAAGATTTTCTGGATACGTCGCTGCGTGCTAGGCTCATTCATCTGCGGCGAAACATTCTGACTACTCGCCGAAAGGTGAAGATTTAGGAGAAATAGTAAAAAAAAAAAAAAAAAAACGAAGAAGTTGAAGCCAGGTGTGCAGGGCGATCAGTGAGAGTAAAAAATAGTGGTGTTTTTTTCGTTTGTCGTTTGGTATATAACACGTGACGTTGTTGTTGCTGCTGTCGCGTCGGAGTGGCTGGGCCCGTGTCACCAGGATCAGCGATTACGAGTGCTGCGTCGTGGTATCGGCTCGTGGCGCTCCCCTCACGTCCGCAGGCACGCGGAGCCAAGCTGACAGCGTGGAGCGCACGGCGACGATCGTGTGGCCGCGCGCCGCGGAGCTTCTTTCTTATCAGCCAGGTAGGAAGAATTTATGATGAGTTTTTTTTTTATGTTGGTGATTTTTTTGGGTGGGAAGTTTAAATAGTTGGTAGTGAAGCGTTTTGAGCATAAGTGGGTGCTAGGATTTTCGAAATACAAGAATAACTATCAGATAAGGTTTAATTATGTATGCTACTTTTGGACTTTGATTAGTTTCCGAGATTAGGGCTTAAATACTGAGGCAAGTATTAGGTAGAGAGTACTGAATTCTAATCTGGGTAGTGATAAAATACCAGGTTATAGGATTTTAAAATAAACAAAAATAGAAATTTATTTAGATTCTGTTTCATTTATGTTAAAATTGTAGTAGTGCATAAGTCAAGATAAAATAATAGAAATTTAAAAAAAAATTAAAAATATTGAATAATAATTTTTTTAAATAATTGGTCACTCAATGGTACATAATTAATAAAAAAAAAATAAATCAATAAATAAATTTAATTTTGCATAATTAACCATGACGCGCTCCCTAACAAAACAAAATAAACTAATTAATCAAGGAAAATAGATCACAAAGTCGGCCTAAAATATTCACCCGAACCCGCAAACTTTTCGTTCCGAAACTTTTTTTTTTTTCCCAACCGCCGCAGAACAGCCGAGCCGCCCTGGGAGGGCTAAAGTCGTGTAGCGCTCGCGCTAATCGCGGAAAACGCTCGGCGCAAACCGAATCAGCGGTGGCCCTTCGCGCCGACACGAAAGTTCCATTAGCATTTTTGCCAGCGGCCGCCGGCGCTGCGCGCCGAATCAGCGAGTTCGGCCGGGGGTGTAGGGCGACACGTGAATGGACATCGTTAGTTTCATTTTTAACGACTCGCGGCTGTCGGGCCGATTAATGATTTGCTGGAAAAAGTTGCCGAGGAGAGCAAAATCCCGGCGCGGCTACTGTTTCCCCGCTGCGGTTTTGTGAATAGCGGAGCGTTCATTCAATATTTTATTGACGGGCCGGGAGAGTCTGTTTTTATTTAGCCGAGATGTTGACGCAGGAGAAATTCGACGTACGCAGGTATTGTCCGCGGATGGGACTTGTAATGGAAAATGTGTAAAATATTTTGCTGGTGGTTTTACGTTTGATGGATGTTTGTTTGAAATATTTTGAGTAAAAAAATAAACTTGTCTTTTGATGAAAGGAGCACTATTGCGACTTTATTGTTGAATTAGAATTAATTAAAAATGTGTAGAGAAATTCAGATTATTCTTTTATCATTATAAGATTATAATTAAAAAATTTTTTTGGCAAAACCCTTAAAATATTATTACATTTTTCATATTACGTAAGATAAAATTTTTTTATATATTTGCTTATAATCGGATATATTTATCAAAACGTTTAAACTGAATATATTTAACAGGCTTGAAATGGATATAATGGATTGATAAAGACTTATGTATCTAATCAGATTAAATCAAACTATCTTATTTTAATAAGCAGAGGGATCAGTTCATCAAATTATACTAAATATGATAAGTACATCAAATATCTAGCAAATGAATAAAAGGAACCACATAGCAAAAAAGCATTTATTGTGAACATTAGGCAGTCTTGTATTTTCAAATTCTTGTAAAAATTTTAGTAGCATAATGGGATAATAATATGGATAAAATTATTTCTTCGGTAACATTAGTTTAACGAATGAAAAGTTCATGAATAAAATCATCAAAGCTATTTTCTGCCTCAATTACATACCCATTTTTTAAATAATAAAAATAAATGAAAATCTCAAAGACACATCCAGCTCCCAAAAAGAAATCCTACCATTTTTTAGAATGTAAACGATACAGACCAACCATTGGCATTCGTTGACAAAGTCTAGCCGTATCCGAGGCGTACCTTCACGTTGCACGCTACTCACCTAGAACAAGCCTATTTGCGCAGGATCCTGCGTCCAGCGTATGTTTACCTTATCGCAGCGCTAGCGAAGGCGTTGCTCTAGCCGTCGCGCAATGAAAACGTCGGCTCATCGGTGCGTCGCCGCTGCCCAGAGCAAACAGCCGGCTGTTTGCCGGCAAATTGGTTATCCTAATCTAAACGTGGATTTTGCATAAAATCGACAAGCCGTGTGTGCGTCTGTGTGCTCTAGCCTCCAGCGGAAATTAAGTACCAGAGAGAGAGAAGCGGAGAGGATATAATGTCTTTAGTATGAGAGGGTAGGAATGAGTACTGCAGGTCGATCGACCTGGGGTAATCATTGCGTATAAGCGGATGCTGTAATGAGGTATTAGGGGGTAGATGATTAATGTAAGGATATTTTTAATGCATTATGCGGAGAAATTTTTTTGTGGAAAAATTACTAAACGTTTTATAAAAGTTGCCTAACAGTTTTGTATAGCGGTTATAGACTGCATAAATCCAAAACATTACTATATTTTTAGGAATTTTCACTTAATGTTTAGTAATTTTTACTAAATTTTTAGTAACATTTATTATTTTTTAGTCAAAATTCCTAAAAAGTTTAATAATTTTTTGGATTTTTACGGTCTGTTATCGCTTTATAAAACGTTTAGTATTATTTTGTATAGCATGTTTATTGTTATTTTTTATGACTCAAGGGAATATACTAATTTTAAATTTCCAAAAGGGACTGATACGAATTATTAGAAAAATTAAGACTATTTTCTTTAAGTTTGTAATATATCTTACAAAAATATGTACAACTAAAATGCACATTTCTTTTTAAATTTAAACCATTGTAAAATTTAAATATTTTTTTAAAACCTTGTGTAAGTTTCTGGGATAACTTTATATAACTTTTTTGTTCGAGAATTTTTAATCGAATACTTTTTAATATCAACATTGTTTTTATGTAGTAGTATTTTAAAAAGTTCAAAAATATTCTTTATTTAATTCGAAAATAAAATTGTTAATTCAAACATTATACAATCTCATATTAAGCCTATAGTAACCAGGTCTTAAAGGATTTCATTAAATTTCTAAAAGTTTATTTTAGGTACAAACTTCTATAAGTTTTTAAAGTGCAACATAATTTTGATTTTGCTAATTAATTACTTTTTAGTTCTCTTAAATATTATTCTTACTAAGATTAAAAGCTGACTACAAATATAAAAACATTTAAAGTTTTCTTTAAATCAGTTTGATCAAATAAAAAATTTCAAAGAATTTTTAAATAAAGCGAACAATTTTATCTTTTAGTGAGATTAAGTGAAAAGTTTTTATAATTTATAAACTGATAAATCAATAAAATAGGTAAAATTCGTGTCTCGTTAACAAGACTATCAATCAAAACTTTAAAAAATTCGTTTAACAGATTTTTGTAGCGGAAGTTAAGCAAAGTAAAAGTTAAACTTTGTTGTTACGCTTCGCTGATAATACATTGATAGCAGAAACTTACGGGTGAGCAGAGAAATTTAAAACAATTTTTAGTGTACACAAAGGAGGTTTAATTACTTTGCTCCCAATACGCCCCTTGTTACGGTATTTACTTAAAATTGTGAAAAAGCCGTAAAGTCTTCTTTATCATGCAACGCAAAGTTGCTCGTCAAAAAAGTAACAAATTATCAAATTTAAGATTTTAAAATTCATGTTTTTACGTAAAAGGTATACGTTTATATTTGCACACATTAGTGAGATATTAGATACTTCAAACGCATTATAAGCTAAAGATAAATTTAAACACCAACCCATAACATTAAAATACAATAATCCAAACGAACATAATAAACCATATTTTACATATACATATAAATGCTTTACATTTTATTATCAAACAGACCTCATCCTCGAGCTTCCCCGAAGCGCAGATCGAAACCCGATCCCCCTAGAGCCATAAACAAAACCAAAAACTCTCAGCCGGCTCCTCATCCTCCTCACCATACACATCCATCGAAATTCAAATATCGCAGCCGCGAAAAATTTCTTCATATATCCCGGGCTATACGAGCATTACCCTATGTATTGAACGTCAGAGCTGCCGCCGCCGCCGCCGCCGCGAGAATCACGAGAGACAGATCAGCGCGCGCTGCCTCTCCCCGGAATTTTACGGCGGAAAGTCCATGAATACGAAAGAGAAACCATCTACCTGGCGGCGAGCGCTCGCAAGCTCGCGGGGGCCTATTTTCCCGCTCGTGCACCGGTGAGCGAGAGACGTGCGCCCCGGCAAATTGCTCGCACATACGCCCATAATCTCGTTCTCTCCTGCGCGCTCGCGGATTTTCGCGAGCTGCGAGCCTTTCTCTCGCTCTTCGTTTTTTCCCGCTTTTTTTTCCTCTGCTCGCTGCGGACTAGGGGGAGGCTCTTTTTTTCCTTCCTTTTTTTTTCTTTTTTTTGGTTTGTTGGAGGTGGGGATTTTTGTGGTTTTCCGAGCGGATACGTTTTTTGTGGCCTGGAGAGATTAATTAGGGAGGCGGGGGATTAAGCGACGTTTAATTGTGAACGTTGAAAATTGCAATTTGAATGTGGCTGGAGAGCTTTTGGATTTCAAGTTTTATAGTTTCGTGGAGGATGTGTGTTCTTTTAGTGCTGTGGGGAAAAGTTACAGTTAAAACTAATCATATTTTGATCGGTTCTTTTTAGAGTTAACTAACAATAACATTTTACTTCTTAAAAAAATACTATTTACGTTACGTAAATGAGTATGTCTGTATTTAGTATATTAGTAAATAAAAAAATAAATTAATTTAATTTGTTTAATCCGTTATAACTCAGAACTTTGATTTTAAAATTTGTGGCAAGATGTACAGTTTAGGCAGTTTCTGATCAGCTATTAATGAGAAATGAAACTACCAAAGCTGGCCAATAAATGGTCAATAAGCATTTCTAGATATTCTTTTTTCTACCAAGAAAGTATAGTATTAACTTGTCAAAGTTGAAAATTAATACATTAGGCCTGATTAAAATGTTGTTTAATGTTCTAACTACGTTGTAACTGCGGCTTGACTAATAGCCATAATTGTTTTAACAATTAGGCAAACTATAGCCAAGTTTCTATTTAGGAGGTTACCATTTATTCAGTGAAATATGACAGAGTTTAGTCAGACAGTACTATCATTCAACTGACACCATTCAAATTCTTAAGATTCAAAAATTTATTGAAATTTATACGAAGAAAAATAATAATAATATATTTCATAATTTTTAATAATAATCTGTAGTCAAGATAATCAAAGCTTGACCCAAAAGTATCAAAGCACAGTCTCGAAACGCATACAAAAGCCGAACGGGACTTGCAAGCCGTTTAAAACGCCGTGAATCAACAACAAGGCTCGTTTTATTCCCGTCCAAATGAAAATTTCAGACGGACCGGCGCGCGGCAACGTCGACGACGCTAACGCTGCAAAATTGACGTTGCAGCCTTATTTAAAGCAAAGAGAGCGAGAAAGTACGCTCGTCCCGCCTCTCTCGATCGATCTTCCTCTCTCTCGCTCTCTCTCGCATCTTAGAATCTCCGCCTCTGAAAATAAACGACGAGCGAACTTCGGAGGGGGGGGGGGGTTAAGGGGGGGACGTAATCGATGTTGCCGAAACTCTTAACTTTAAAAAGTTATCTGTCTTTTTGAATTTCGCGGCTATAAGAAATGTGTTGATGAATCAACATGTCACAAACTTCCTTAAGCGTTGATTAATCTCCCGAACTTTTTGGCACTCTGCCCACCATCCCGAGCCCCTCCAGAGTCTC